>JANAVB010033297.1:0-68085 GCA_029216955.1 Iris pallida | reverse complement strand
ACATCCGCCATACGCTTCTTATCCATCACATATTCCACCTCCACCACCCACCCAGGCTCCTGTACACCCTACTACCGCCACTTTTGTTCAGCCTGAGCCTATTTCTTTCATCCCGCCTCCCATTCATACTCATGCATCTCCCACTTATACCCCTACTACTTCCACTCCCCATCAAAGAGAGGGTTCTATCCTAGACTTTAAAAGGATGGCACCTAGAGTGTTCCTTGGGACCGAGGGTATACTCTACGACGATGAGTGGCTAGAGGATATGGAGAGGATGATGCGACTATCTAGGCTTCCAGAAGACCTCAAGGTGGAGGCAGCCGGCGTACAGATGCATGATCTGGCACGTACCTGGTTTAGGAGTGAGCCTCAGCTCGCAGTACCTGGATTGACTTGGGAGCAGTTTGTGGAAATCTTCAAGGAGAAGTTTTTCCAGCAGTAGCTAGAGAGGCTTTGGAGCGCCAGTTTCAGACTCTTGAGCAGGGAACTCGCTCGGTTGATGAGTACGCAGCAGAGTTCGAGCGACTTAGTCGATTTGCAGAGGGTAGAGCCAGAGATCCAGTCGTGAGAGCCACGAGATTCAGGCAGGGTTTGAGCCATGAGCTTCGCTACCTAGTCACGGCTAACGGAGCGACTACTTATGCTGGGATGGTCGTCGTTGCTCAGAGATTGGAGATTGATCTGAGCCTCCGACCCAAGAGAGACCGTGACATTAGTGGAGGAGGTAGCCACTCGGGACCACCCAAACGTCCCAATAACCATCAGATGAAGACCTTCGCATCCCAGCCTTCTCAGGAGACACAGTAGAAGCAACGACCAGTTCAGCAGCCTTGTGGATTTTGTCAGAAAGTGGACCATACCTGGCAGGTGTGTAGGAAGAGGCTTGGACAGTGCCTCATCTGTGGTACAGCTGATCATCAGGCTAGGGAGTGCTCCGTTACTCGTACAGCAGTTGGATCTTCGGGACTTCCACTGCCAGAGGGACGTGTCTACCTTATGACAGAGGAGGGAGCAGAGGCTATTCTGATTCCTGATGAGGACTAGAGACCGGAGGCATTCTCGCATAGCTGGAGCAGACCGTGGGTCCTCATTTCCCTTTGTGATTTTTCCTAGCATCTAGACTTTCCTTGCTGTTTCATATTCAAGACTTGTTCCTAAAGTCTCTGTATTGTTTCATTTTGGCCGTTTGTTTGATCCTTGTTGTTCCTTAGTACTTAATAAAACTACTTGTTCACTTCCTGTCATGACTTTGATTGTTAAAAATCTATTTGATTCCTCATAAATCCTTGGAAATTCTGGATAAGGTTGAGATATATTCGATGACCTACTATGACGTGGCAGATGTGCATTGCAGTCAATTACCTGGATTATGGAAACTGAAAGTTTATTCCAGCCAGATACACACTAGCGAGGCATGGACTCTAAGTCGAAGTAATTACAGGTAATCACGGGCTCTCGAATATTATTGAGACTAAGTCCTAAATTCATATTATTTTCTGATATCGGATTAAGTTGACATAGTATTTTGGTAATGTATCATTATCGGGACCATAGAACCGAAGGTTCACTGCAGCCAGATGCATACTGGCGGGGTAGAAACTGTAGGGAAAATGACTCCAGATATGTATGATTACCAGATACTATTGAGACTATTATCCCTTGATCTTGTTTCATGACTATCACTTTGTACCACTTGAATCGTGCCGATTTGTTTTGATTATTCGTAATCGTGCCTAATCGTGCCACCTGAAATTTCGAGGACGAAATTTTTCAAGGGGGAGAGATTTGTAAATCCACTTTTCCTGAATAATAAAATTTGTTATTTCCTATTAGAATTTAATTTAAGATTTAATCACTGTTTATTATTAAAGTATTTTTCAAATTTTAATCTAGACTGCTATTTTTTGAATAAATATTCTTAATTAAATATTTAATTGTTTTCCTGATTTAACTTGGATTATCCTAATTAATGATTAATTTCATTAGTGATTTTCACAAGAATATTTATTATCTAAATTATTTCCATTATTCCTAAATTTTATTTTCCTTAAATTCTTATTCACTCAATTGAATGGGCCATTTAACCGATTTTCCTATATTTTCTCAGCCTTTTAATCGGCCCAGCCCAGCCGGCCTATTAGTTATTGGGTTACGGGTTCACGGATCCAACTCACCGACCCGGACCCGCTAAACCCAAACCCAATAGCTAATCAACAGCTATAAAAATTCAAATCCTTTCTTTCTTTTCACAATTCCCTCCACTCTTCTCTGTTACTCCTCTGCAGCTCTCCGCTCAGACGACACCGACGTCGACGATGAGGCCTGCAGCGCCGATCGCGGTGGAGGAAGGCCAAGACTTCCAGAAGTTTCCTGATTCATCTCCACCGTTCCTTTCTAACCACCCAGCTCATCCTCGACCCTCCGATCTCAACGGCCTAACCGTCGATCGCCGGCCACCTGCCCGCCCAACCGCTCCAGGCTGCCCGCTTGCCCGTGCAACCGCCTGCCCGTCACCGCCGAGCCTATTTAAAGACCCCCGCTCTCTCCTTCTTCTCAGTTCACTCAATTCCATAGGCGAAGCCCTGTCGAAATAATTCCTTCTCCTTCTTCTTCCTCGTTCGAGCTTCGGCCATGGCGACCTCGGCGACGACGAATTGGTAGTAAGGCTCTACCATCATGAGATCTTCTTCTCCGAATCTTCTTCTCGGCGATGGCGTACCTCCTCGGCAGTCTCGGCGGAGCGTTGATTCAACTCGCGGCAGTACCGTGAGTGACGTACTTCGACCCGATACTGGTGAGTGTCCTCATCTTCTTCGTCTATCTCCTTCCTTTTGATTCTTGAGTATTTTGATGTGTTGGTGATCGATATTGGCGGGGGTGATTTAGGAGTGATTCTTGATCGATTTCTTTTCTGGAAGTTTGATTGAGAATTGTGAGACTTCTTGATCTATTCTTGTGAATTCTCTAAATTTTGGAGTCGAACCGATTCAAATCAAACTCGTATTATTGTTTTCTTTTTGTGCGTGTAAGGTGTTCGGTGTAATGCTTGAACCATAACTATCATCTGCTTTGGACACGATCGCTTCGGTATCGGACACTAAAGACATTTTTCGACTGTCCGTGAGCACACAGGTTTCTTGCTTCTCCTTTTAGTATCTGCATTCGTCAAGTGTAGCTTGGGGAGACAATTGTATATATGCAGGGGGCGGAAATCAGTGATGGACACATAGTGTCAGGATCGACACGGTGCAGTATCCAGTTGGACACGAGTGAGGAGGAATCACTGTAGAGGCAAGGTTAGTGTGTCGATCACTATAGGAATTTTGTGTCTACATAGTATCAGACCTAGGACACAGAGTGGAGAAGAGTTTGAAGGATAGGTTACTGTTAGGTGACCGTTGGAATTTAGGTTAGTCACTGGTTAGATAATTGACTGGCAATGTTGGGCTTCATACCGGACCACTGTAATTGTATCATTACTGCTTATTGCACTTTTGCATAAGTCAGCTTTGGGCTTGAATTAAGAAGTCAATATTATACAAATGGTTACATTGGAAATTAGACTACCTTAATAGGCAGTATTGGTTTCAGCCTTGGGTTCACCTATTTAAAAAGTTCATGATTGATGGGCCAGTCCTATTGGGCTGCAAGTTATAGGAAGATAAAGTCAAATCCAGGATATTTATTTAGGGTAGGCTAATTAATTTAAATCTTGAGTGTAATATGAGGACCATGATATTAGAGACTCTACTTAAAATTAGTTAAGTATTTCTTGGACCCTTTAGGACATTATCTAAAACTTTATTTTCTATTCCTAGGTGATTTGAAGAACTTGGACAAATTCCGGAATCAAGGCAAGTACATGTACTCAGTATTACCATCATTGCATGCATTGCACTTACACTTGTTATCGTGTCATTTACTTGTTCTCTATCGATTACTTGTTTGCATTATTTCGTGTCGGATGGGGGACGTTCTAGAAACATGTGATGGGCTAATATTGGACCAACATTGCCTGATAGCATACTCTGTATGCCTAAGTCCATTTCGTACGTGACTGATAGCATTATCGTCAGACATGCCTGATTATTGCGTGACTGATAGCATTGTCATTAGACATGCCTGATTATTCGTGACTGATAGCATATATATTTTATATGCCTAATTATATATTAGTCCCCACATGTTGATAACGTCCAATTGCACATGTACACATAGTTAGTGCATATTTATATTATATTTTATTGTTTCTCTGTTCAGTTCTACTTGCTACATTGTACCATTCTATTGATCTTCCATGGTGAGTTTTATTGAGTTACATTGTACTTTGCTCCTTTTCTGACTGGATCGTTGATTACATGTGAGATGGATCATAGATTATCATTCATGATTGGCATTGGAGCTCGCTTGACATTGAGATATTAGATTCATGTTTAGAGATTGATTGAGTGTATTTGATTATATGTCATTGTTGTACCATTTATCTTTCATCGACTTTGTACCCGGATATTCATGTATAAGTTGTAATAATTGTATAGTGGATATCTGTGATGGTTAGTATAGTTTCCGTGATTAGATGCTGTGATGAGATACTCTTGTATTTGATGACTAGACGGCTCACTACCGCTGTCAACGACAGTGTAGGACGGGCATGACATCGACCCGTACCCGATTATCCGGGAGCGGGGCGTGACAGTAACATAGGTAAAATCAACCAATGTGCAGTTTGAAAGATTCAATGCTGATACAAGGAAATCCTTGTAGAGACTTTTGAATGCACTGGTTGTGATCCATATATACATTCAGTCTAACTCTAATGCCTTGCTATACAGTCGAACAATTGGTAGTACCAATTAAGACATAATTCTCCCTTCCCTAGACAGGTAACAGGTTTGTCCAACTCCATTTACAAATGGTCAGTAACTAATCAAGTATCAACTGCACAAATCAGTCCTACGTTAGAAAGGATAGTTTTCTGAACTCAATAGGACAGTACTCACAATAATTTCAGAGGATTTGGTATCCATCTAACATATATCAGCTATTAGAATATTAATTCAAAGAAAACTCAGAAGGAGTTATGCCCACAACCCAAATTCTATTCTGAAGCTAACGAGAATAACAGAAATCATAACTCTTGAACATCCCTATTCCATTCACCAATTGTTAATCATACAAGATTGATTAGAAAATTTCCTTACCAAGCTTGTCCTGATATAGTATGTCCGAGTTTCTGCCTCTCCACTGTTCTGACCCAGCTCTTTACTTCCTCGGACCAAACTCCCTATAGAACTAAGAAAATGACATCATCACGAATCATCCAATCGTGAATCGAGAATAGATTCAATATAATTCAAACACTGGATAACTTACCAGTGTTCTAAATCTGAACTAGAATGATCAAAAACTGAAAGTTCACCTCGATTTCTAGATCTCGATCTAGCTCCCAAAACCAATAAAAACCAAAATCAAAAAGGAGATCACAATAGAAACACTGGATCAATTCAAAATCTGTACCTCTTTCGATTGATCGTAAAGACCAATTCCAGAACAGATCGAGAGCATTTAGAAAGAATTCCAAGATTTATAGCTCAAACTACATTTTATATTAATGATAAATTAGATCAAGAAGGATAGAGACAAGTATCAATTAGATTTATAATACCAACTTACTCGATTGAAATTGAACCGATCCTTCTTCGATCATTCCATGAGGCTGATCTGCTCGACGTCGTGGCTCGCCTAGCCACAGAGAAACTCCTCGTCGACCAGTCAGATGATGTTGTTGTTGAGACCTAAACTTGATGTTGATTTGATCCTACGCTTCGCCACCCCTGCTCCTCGAGGTCCCTTCCATAGCTCAGCTTGATAAGCTAGGTCGAGAAGATTGGGAAGAAGGAGAGATTCCTAATAATTTCTAACAGCAAAGAAAAGTGATCTAGGAATGGTTGTTTAAATAGGTAACTAGCATAGGAAGGAAGCAGAGAAGCGGGAAAGTTTGGAAGGAGAAGGAAATCGGTTAGAGAAATTTGAAATTGTTTGAAAAGAATAAGCTAACTGTCTAAAGAGTTCTTCACTGAAGGATATTGGTTTTAAAAGGAAAAATGGGCCGGGCTTAAGAAGCCCACTATACCAAATTCTAAGTGAATAATAATATAACCCATTGCTAGGAATTGTCAAACAATTAATTGTAGGAGAAAATTGTTTGCTAAAATATATAAAAAATAAATCCTGGAAAGTAGGCTTACAGGATGCTGTTGTGTACGTGTGCCAGACCTGTAGTTGTGTCCCATTGTCGTTGTCCTGAGTTGTGTTCGTATTAGGCGTGAGTTCGTGTCCTGCTCATGATTGATGTCGGTTCCTGTCGAACTTGTTCATGAGGATATCATTCAACTGGAATGGATTCGGCAAGGCGGAAGTCTTATTTGAATTTAATTTTATATTCTTTCCTCTGTATAAATTTCGGTTTGCTTTTATGAGTATCTTGCTAAGAGCGGTTGAGGATGAATGCTAGGATCGAGTGCTTGATAGGCTTCTATGAGCATTCGAATGGGTTGAGCATTCGAATGGGTTATTGCTTGTGTAGGAATGCACGGGGTTGTGTATTTGCAGGGAGCAATCTATAGAATTGTGGCCTTGTGTACAAGAGTTGTGTTCTACTTTTAAAATTGAACGTCTTCTAAGTATAGGCATGTATTAATATATGTGGGGATAGTTTCGGTTCACTTAGTACCCAGTATATACTGTGGTTAAATTCTATGTGCAGCTTTGATGAAGTAGTATCTTTATGAGTGGTAGCCTAACTGGTGGAGAATGGGCTGGTTTGAGCCTGGGATTTGTTCAATGACTAGTTGCTGGCTTGGAAAGTGTATATTGCTACTGACCTCGATTGTATATAGGTTCACAAATTGAGGTATGTATACATTTTTGTCTGACTAGGAGAATATTGGGGACTCTGTAGAAACAATTAAATAGTTGTATCTTGAGGATCGGGTTTGTTAAACTAAGCTGGAAAATTATGAGATAATGGACTTGGAGCCCAGCAAGAAACCAAGGAATAGTGTTGGGCTTTGGACTGTGTGAACTAGGATTTAAATAGCTTGGAATAGGTTCGGTTAGCAATATTACCACTAATTCTTCTTCATGTTCTTTAAATAAAATTTTGTTGTAAATGGCTATCTAGTAGTCATCATATTACTAGTATCTTTTCCGACTAATAATAATTGCTGTTAATCGACTATTATATACAATTAATAAATTTTATTTTGAGGAAATTGTTAAATTTCTAAACTCTAAACTAAATAGTAACATATTGTTTCTTACTAAATGTAGTTAATTAGAATATGATAACTAGCTTTTAGTTAAAATAATAATAATAATAATAATAATAATAATAATAATAATAATAATAATAGCTTAAGTTAGCAAATATTTTCTAAACCTAAGCAATTTTCCTTGCTAAATACAGTAAAAGGTATTTCGCTAGTAATTATTTGATTAAGCTATATTATATTCTTTCTATAAAATTTGTTGGTTAGTTTTTGCCTATATTTAGTATTAGAAATAGCTAGTTAGCAATTAATTTAGTATTATTCTAAGGGTGATAGTTAGTTAAGTTTATGATTAGCAGTAGATAAGTTAAACTAGTTAAATGTCATTATTTAGTTCCTAACCCAATTGTACCTTAATTCTAGGTAAACATTTGAGACTCATTGGTTTGAAAAGCAAGGCAAGTACACCGACCCGAACCCTTTACTCTGTATTTCTATCTTGCTTCATGTTCTCATATTGACACGTTGTACACACGATTGTTCATTGTTCATCGTTCATTGTTTAGTGTTCTTTACTTGTACATTGGGGTAGGGAAATACTACAGATATGTGACCAATCCTATATTAGCTAGGCATTGACGAATAATTTAGGTCTTATATCGTACACGTTGGACTCTAAGTCATACCATTATTCATGTGCTCTTGTATCCTGTACTACCCCAGCCGATCACATACTCTGATAGTTATTTCAAATACATGTTACACTGATAGTCTAGTTCATTGTTCTGGATCTGGTACTATAGTTTTATCGTTATTTATGTACTACAGTTTCCCGGTTCTTGTACCATAGTTCATATTGTAGTTCATTTTTCATGCATTTCAGTTTTACTTTGTTTAGTGCTTCTTGTCGGGATTGTACTTTGCTTTTTTCTGACAGGATATGTTGCAGGTTTACGTGATGATGTTGGATCTCCTTCATGGGCCAGAGCCCGAAGCCAGGATAGAGATGCCTCAGGATAGACTTAGAATTTCAGAGTTATAGTTAGATCCTTCTTAGATCGTTTAGAGATTGTCTTGTACCTTGTATTCAGGTTTCAGGATTATATATTTTACTCAGGTTACCGGATTTGTCTCCAGCGTTATCATTTCTTTAATTGTATATAAATTAATTTGTGGATTGTGGTGATATTGGGAACGTGTATAGCAGCTGTGTTGTTTCATGTACCTTGTATCTTGGAGTTTTTCCTAGATTGTACAGCTTACTGCGTTGTGTCTTCCAACGTAGGCTGGACGTGTCCGACTCCTGTCCGATTATTCGGGAGCGGATCGTGACCAGATTTTTGGTAAAAATTACTATTAAGTGATATGAATGTCTTTTCTGCATTCACTTTATGTTGTCGAATATAGAGATATGAAAATAATTTCTTGTTTTCATTTTTATACCAGTCGAATATGAACTGTTAATCGATCCTAGTTCTAAGTAGAAAGTTCACAATAATAAAATTGTATGCTCACATGATTAATGCGTTGGTTTAAGTAAGTTGGACCGGCCTTGCTTACTAGTACATTTTCTATTGTGTTGACAACCTCGTCCATACGTGCTGGAAGACAGTTCTAAGACGTCAGAGAAATCATTGGACGAGTTGAAGCTTTCTTTGAAAAGTGTTATTTGTGCCATAAAGGGTATACTGTATGGAATAATGTAAATTGGTTGTAATAGTGAGTTGTGACCAAGAGTTATAAGCCAAGTTGGCATATTCCAGTTGGTCATTTAGAGGCGCCTTTATATTTCACTCCACAATATCACTAAAAGAAAAAAATTATATGTTATGTTGTGATTCAATTGTCTGTTTATTTCCACTGCGATAACCTTATTTTTTTAGATCAATTATTAACTGTGCACATTTATGCATTGTACAAGTAACATTTAGACTTGTATGACATCACGTCTAGTGATGACTTTTTTGTCACGTCCCGATCCCGCTAGGGTCGTTCGTCCTCGCTTTGATCCTTGCAGGATCGTTCGTCCTCGCTAAGGTGTGATGTCGTACAAGCCTAAGTTGTGCTTGCATAAGGCCAGTACATGCACAATACAACAAGATAAGACAAACACACGCACGCAGTATTTTTTATTGCAGAAAACCAAATATTGGACACAGAGATTTTGAACAGAAAATACTTCTTTTATTGATAACTTGATAGGAACGAAATCGTATTACATTTTATAATTGGACATATTTAAAATTGTTCCTTTGTTCATATATAATTCTATAAAATAGAATATTTAAAAATTGCAAAAGTATTTATAACTTAAATATTTATCAAAGTTATCAAAGGAAAAATAGTAACCGATACTCTGTATAATCTAAGTAATTATAAATAACTATAAATAAAATAATAAAAATTAAGGGGTTTTACAATTCATAAGAAACATGACAGTAGAAACATTTCATAACAATCTTACCCATCGCCGATAGTCATCCATGCATAAAACATGTTAGCATAATTTACATATATAAAGCATACTTATTTTCCGTCCCTGCATGTTAGGTTTGCAATAAATCCCACTATATGCATGAACCTAACTACATGGTGGCCTATGGATTATTTTCCATGATCAGCAGTTGGGACATACAAGCCCATCTCACTGATAGACATAACACCCCCCTAATCGCGAGGTTTCTTTTACCTCAGGGTGCTCAATCTCTCCTAGGCCGACCGATCCCCAGCACCCTGGAAACCGATCGAGAGACCATACCTTGTGCACAAATTGTCCTAAGACAAATGCACGAGATGCATTCTATCAGATATAATATTTTATTGCATATTGAACAACAATTATCTGATTTCGATAGTTCTCTTTGATAGGGACACGACTCCATTCTTTCATATCGATCGTCCTCAAACCAATTAAGATTTTCTATAACATATCATGTGTAAAGCAAACTCTAGAAACCTGTAAGCAATCATACTGAGCAAGTAGAGCAACAGTTCTATTTAGCAAGCAATCCAGTTCATTTATCTTTTATTATCTTTTATTTTTGTGGTATCGTTGACCAGAGGGACGGAACAAAAGAGTGGACAAGAGAACATTTTCTTAGGGCGTAGAGATAAATATTAGCCCGATTAAAGAAACTCACCGAGATTGAATCTTATTCGAGAGAATGTAGACTTCACGCAATGGTCACGCGCCGCCTATGTTTTCTCCTGCATTGGCACCAACATTTGATTCGCATACTTCAGTATCTTTCTTTCAAGATTCGGAATGAATACAAAATGCGATAAAAGCGACAATGAAAACCAATCATCAAAAACTAACACGAAAACACATTCAGCAAAACCAAGCAGCAAAGGAAAACATCCAACAAAAGCTCTTAGATTCGTTTCAATAGAAGCTGATCCATTAGTTGGAAAGGTTCATTGCATTTCATCCGTGATCAATCAATACCGGTAATTTTTTTGCCAATACTCAGTGCAAGACTAAGCTAGCAAGCCGTAGGTATTACATAGTGGATCGCGAGGAACGGGGCACTACATAATAACTCGCTGAGGAAAAGTTTTGTCCTCAAAACTTAAGGAATAAGCTCACCTCCAATACGGTCCTGATCTTGATCAAGTAAGGTAGACAAATTGAAAACACGAGCATTCCGCAACTACGGATTGTGCGGTTTGTCTTTAATCGACGGTGGGTCCCTCAATGGCCCATGCTCCTCAGTATTCTCATTTCGATTCTATGTTGCGGGACGCTTACTCTGACATTTTTGGGAAATGTGGCGCTTCTGGCCGCAGTTGAAGCACTCTCCGTTGGCAACATGGCCCTTCTATCTCGTATACCTTTTCTTGCCATAGAAATTGCACTCTGGCCTATGGTCTTGCTCTCCGTCAGTTTTTTTTTCCCCATCATGATATCTTTTTACAGATAGATTGCAGCCGGTCTGAACTTTCACTGATGCCTTTCTCAGGCTAAATTGTTCCACTTGCACTGCCGCCTCAAAGGCCCGGGGATATGATTAACATTCCCGTTTCAGCATACTCAATTGAATATCGTCGTTCAGGCCCTGTATGAATCGATTTATGCAAGCTCTCTCAGTTGGTATCATTGTACTAGCAAACGTGGCCAGCTTGACAAATTCAGACTCATAGTCTGCCACATACATGATCCCCTATTTCAGTGACATGCATTCATTCTCCATCTTCTGACTGATGGCGGGAGGTAGATATTGCTCCAGAAGTGCCTTCTTGAATGAGGCCCAAGAAATCTTTCCACCCATAATAGTTGCAGCTTCTTTGCATTCCACCAATCTTTTGCTCACAATCTTAGCTGCAAAGCGGCACAAACTACCTTCTTGCTACTTGGAACTTCTATGAATGCGAATAGACTTTCCATTTTATCGATCCAGTCCATTACCTTGTCTGGTGATGTCCTGCCCTTAAATTTTGGAGGTTTCGCATCCAAGAAGTCCTTTGGCCTAAAGGAATGGTGCATGTGTGCCGGCTGGGGCTCGTCACCATCGACGGGTCTAATCTTGGGAGTACCAGTTGAATTGTTCATTGTGGTGGTATCACGATTTTCTGCTAGCGAAGATACGATTTGGGCCAGGGCATCTAGTTGCTTCTGTTGTGCCATGCTACGCTCCACAGCTTATTTTTGTTGAGTTTTCATTTGGGCCAGTTGCGCCAGACTATGCTTCTCAGCTTCCTATCGCTGAATTTCCATCATGGCAAAAATTTGTTCTACCGGATCGGTCGAGCCAGATGGTCGAGGAGACATTTCTCTACAAAAGAGTATAACTTCTGTCAGTCTTATAAAATATTATGGACTTAACTCAAAATTGGAACTTTTGAAAGCCATCAAAATAGTTTATATATTTTCAAAAATGATATTTGAAGAGGCCAAGGACGTAAAGCCATGCTCTGTTACCACTTTGTCATGCCTCGATCCCACTAGGGTCGTTCGTCCTCGCTTTGGTCCCTGCAGGATCGTTCGTACTCGCTAAGGCGTGATGTCGTACAAGCCTAAGTTGCGCTTGCATAAGGTCAGTACCTGCACAATATAACTAGACAAGACAAACACACACATGCAGTATTTTTTTATTACAAAAAACCAAATATTGGACACAGAGATTTTGAACAGGAAATACTTCTTTTATTCATAACTTGATAGGATTATAAAGTACAAAGCTTGCGACTCAAAATGCCATAATTTTGCTTACATGTCTCTTTTTGAAACTCTTTTTCAAAATAGCCACAATGTCCATACATAATATCCCTTTATTGCATAGTCGAAAATGAAATGACACCTTCAAAAAAACTTACAAACTTGACTTGAAAATAAAAATACTTCGAGGCAACCAACAAGCTCTACTGGACTAGACGAGCTTTAATGTCTCACTTGAAATCCTCTTGTCTTCTTGCTAACTGAAAAGGATTTCCACAACGTGGGTCAGTACATATCTTGTACTGGCGAGCGGCCTTTTGACCGAACTCACAAAAATCTGCACTAAGTCAACATGTGAAGCTAGCATGCATTTATTATGTGATGTTTCTATTTGTCTAGGTTCCTTTTAACAATTCATAAGAAACATGACAGTAGAAACATTTCATAACAATCTTACCCATCGCCGACAGTTATTCCTGCACAAAATAGGTTAGCACAATTTGCATATATAAAGCATACTTATTTTTCGTCCCTACATGTTAGGTTTGCAATAAATTCCATTATGTGCATGAACCTAACTACATGGTGGCCCATGGGTTACTTCCCATGATAAGCAGTTGGGACATACAAGCCAATCTCACTGATAAACATAACACCCCCTAATCGAGAGGTTTTTTTACCTTAGGGTGCTCAATCTCTCCTAGGCCGACTGATCTCCAGCGCCCCGAAAACTGTTCGAGAGACTGTACCTTGTGCACAAGTTGTCGTAAGCCAAATGCACGAGATGCATTCTATCAGATACAATATTTCATTACATATTGAACAACAAGCATCTGATTTTGATAGCTCTCTTCGATATGGACACGATTCTATTCTTTCATATCGATCGATCTCAAACCAATTAAGGTTTTCTATAACATGTCTTGTGTAAAGCAAACTCTGAAAACCTGTAAGCAATCATACTGAGCAAGTAGAGCAACTATCTATTTAGCAAGCAATCCAGTTCATTTATCTTCTCTTATCTTTTGTTATTATGGTATCGTTGATCAGAGGGACGCAACAAAAGAGTGGACTAGAGACCATTTTCTTAGAACGTGAAGATAAATGTTAGCCCGCGCGCCGTCTATGCGTCCTCCTGCATTGGCACCAACATTTGATTAGCATAGTTCGGTCTCTTTCTCTCAAGATTCGGAATGAATGCGAAATGTGATAAAAGTGGCAATGAAAATTAATCATCGAAAACCAACACGAAAACCTATTCATCAAAACTAAGCAGCGAAAGAAAACATCCAACAAAAGCTCTTGGATTCGTTTCAATAGAAGCCGATCCATTAGTTGGAAAGGTTCATTGCATTTCATCCGTGATCAATCGAGATACCGGCAAAGGTTTCCCCAATACTCAATTCAAGACTGAGCTGGCAAGCCGTAGGTATTACATAGTGGACCGTGAGAAGCGGGGGCACTACATTTTCGGTTCTACGAAACCGGCGTGTGACAATACCAGGATAAGTTCCCAATTTTTTTAGTAACTTTTGGCTCAAATTCTTTTCCTATCAAGCATGTCAACGGTATATGCCGCCTACATACAGACACTATGTTGTTCAAACCCAAAATTTAGAATGGTCCTATTACAATGTACTTGTCGCTTCTTCGTAGATTCCTTCGATTGAGATTCCACATTGAAGAATTTTGGCTTATGTTAGGTTGATAGCGGGTCATACAATTTGCTCTATTCTGATGGAAGTAGGCATGGATGAGGATATACTTATTATTTCTATACTTCATGTCCATGTCGTAAGTTCGTAACCCTTTTTTTTCATAGAAGAATACAAAGCTTGAGTCACAATCAAAGTTTGGCGAAGAGATGGTTAGAGTTTGTTAGTTGTTTGTTCCACACTTCTTCAAACTTTTTCAGTAACTACTCCTTTAGGAATCCGTTGGAGGCAAGTAGGAATTTGATTCTGGTTCCTATACATCCTTCCTTGGGAACTCTCTTCTTGTTTGACACCCTCGTCATTTGTGTAGAATTGGTCTAAAGAATGATTCCCTATGAACCAAAGAGTCCAGTATAGAAATGCTTCCTTCCTTTTTTAGATAAGCTAATTTGGTTCTTCTATATTGTCGAGAAATATTTTTTTTTAACCCCCTTCATGTTTACTCTCACTAATGAATAATAAATACATCTATATTCAATATTTTCTTAATAATATTGAGCCGGAAAATTACTTAGCTACCATCTTTTATATATTTTGGATTATTTCTTCTACTATATAATTGGTTTGGAAAAGGCTCACAAATGAACGTCCAAACTGTATGTATATCATTATCCGTTTAATTTTAAAAAATATATCGAAGATTATAATTTTAAACTTTATCTCTTTCCTTTCGTATAGTCGTAATACCCTCTATTTTCTTAACATATATCCATAACAAATTATAATTATAATTTATTTAAATTTTTACAAATCTTAATTAAAATATGAATATATCTATATAATGAATTTTAATTTAAACTTAAATATTTAAATTATTGTTTTGATAAGATTAGGAAGGAAAAAAATTGTTTTATGTGCAAACGCATGTGTTTTTACTAGTTAGTTATAAGGTCTTGTATAATATTTAAAATATAAATTTAGCTCTCCATATTATCCAGAAAATGATATGGGTCTCGTTCCGATGACTGACTTGAACTAACTGTTAGATCTCGTTTAGGTCTCCATAATATTTGAAATTTACTTTCAGGGTCTTCTATAATATTCAAAATTTATATTTAGGTCTCCATTTTGGACGGTCAGACCAAGCCAACTGTCAGGACAAGACCCAAATCATCTTCTAAACAATATGCAGACATAATCATAAAATTTAAATATTATATAGAATTCTAAAACTAAATACTCCTAGTTTTTTTTTGAACAAAAATTTAGTGATACAAGTCAAAAAATTCTCCCATTTTATTCATGACGAGTATGCACAACTAAGAGGATGGATTTTTTTTTCCTTCCATAAAAGACTAATTCTAGAGGAAGAGTGACTAGTTAAACTTTAGAGTTGCAAATATCTATGTTTGTAATTAGTACAATATCATGTAGCGGTTTATGTGTTCCGAGTCTTTTTTACACATATAATGATGCATTAATTTTAGAAATAATTTTTTAGTTATTGTTGTTATTTATTGGCTGATATTATCGAAAATTCTTTTTGAAGAGTCAGATACAAGGGCTTATGAACATTTCACAAGAAGTTATAAGGAGAGGGACAAGAAGTACTTTCATTGATGTCGACAATTAAGAAATGGGTTAGATAGTTCAAGAACCCTAGAAGATGGTATTTTAAAATGACAATTAAGTTGGTGTTTGTTGACAAGAAGACAACCGGAATTTGGTAAGTAAAGCTCAAGACTCCACTTCCTAAAGAAAGTATGAAAAAGAAGTGTGCCCAACCTTTTTTTTTGGGTTGTGATTAAAGGATGAGATATGAAAGGGGCTCTGACTTTAGACCACCAGCCCATTGTGTCAATTCCATCCCCATGCACACTTTAAAACTTTGTGAAGTGGCCCATTGTCAGTGATGAACAAAGTTGTGACAATTAATTTTTTTAGATGTCCGACGCAACTGTCGGGACTTCATGGTGTTGCATGTAGTTGCATGTCTTATGGGTTCGATACTCCCAACTCCCACAATTTATAAATTGAAAGAATAATACGCTCCCTGGCTCGATTCAATGATCATCCGCCATCCAACCAGGACTATTATACCTCTTTCCGGTAACCACAAGGGTCACTCGAGTTCGACAAGTTGTGACAATTAATGGTCCTTAGATCTTGTAAAATTGTGCATAGTAAGGGTTGGATTTTAGGACTCGTTTGGTTCACGGAAAGGAAATCAACTTTTTACTTTCTTTTTTGGAAAAGTATAATTTTTAATTTCGGTATATGAAAATATCCTAAAAATTGGAAGGAAAAGGGAATAATTGGGGTGCAGGGCCGGCCCTGGCCCAGGGCGACCGCCCAGGACCCCATAGAGGGCGACCGCCCAGGACCCCATAGAATATGAGGACCCAAAAAAATTAATTTAAACATATATATATATATATATATATATATATATATATATATATATATATATATATATATATATATATATATATATATATATATAATCTTGTATTTAAAATAGAACTAATATGCAACTTGAATCTTTTTTACAACAAAACAATTGTGGTTTAGTGGTTAGTATGTTAAATGTATACTAGAGGTCCTAATTTCAATTCTTTTTTTTTTTAACATTTTTTAAAATTTTCTTTTATTTGATTTTTTTTAATTATATATGAGCCCCATTTTGAAAGTCTGTCTAGGGCCCCTTTGAACTCAGGGCCGGCCCTGTTGGGGTGGAAAAGTAAACCCATGGGGTGAGAGAGGAAAACATTTTTCTCTCTGTTTTCTTTCTCTTGGGAATCGATTTTCTTTCATACTCATTTTTTTTGTCATCCAAACACAGGAAAGAAATGACATTCATTTCTCAAGGTTCTGATTCTGCGAACCAAAACTGGCCTTCGTGGATAAAATAGCGGAGCTTCCCTCCCTGCCCCAACCCCCCATGATATAAAACATGCTCACTTAGGGGGGAAAAAACGTTATCTATCTGTACTAGTTTCGAAGACTGTGTTCACATAAGTGATAAAAATTGGGAAACAAATTTGTTACGGATGTACACAAAGTATTTTACAGCATGATTACTGCGAAAGATGAGAGTTGCTAAGGACGTATACCTTGTGTTTTCCAGCAAGATTAAGCAACGTGCACAGAGTGCAATATATTGCTTAAAGATCAAATCTCTAGAAATTGAGAATGGTTATGTGAACTTCTTGACGGGATGATAAAAGTTAACGTTGCTCAAAAAACAAAATCCGTTCGTTTTGTCGGA
Organism: Iris pallida; assembly: GCA_029216955.1. Taxonomy (NCBI): domain Eukaryota; kingdom Viridiplantae; phylum Streptophyta; class Magnoliopsida; order Asparagales; family Iridaceae; genus Iris; species Iris pallida. The sequence goes on along the minus strand of JANAVB010033297.1, from coordinate 50,730 downwards.
TCTGCTTCAGAAAGTAGCAAGTTGGAAAGGACTTATGGAACAAGCAAACTTGTCATACTTTTGACTTCGGACCGAGCACGAACACGGTCTTTATGGCTGCTGCAGCTACTTCTGCACTTGATGTTCTTTTTCTCTCGTCTCTTCTGTATTACACTGACTACAAAATAAATGATTTTATATAGGAGAGCAAACCCCTATCATCCATAACTGCCTACTACCAACATGGACAGGAAACCAAGGTGCTAATCCCCATAATGTGGGAATATAAACATATCGTTATAGTAAGAGTCTGCCCACCAACCGAAGAAAGATCATACATGAGCTCTCAAAGCCATTATGCTTCATTTGTCGCTGCAACCATTGCATATAACTCAGACTCTATAGATAAGTGTGAGAGAAAAAGTCTACTTCTTCGATTTTCACGATATAGCAGCTCCACCCATGGAGAAGACTTATGTGGACCTTTCACTATCCTCACCAACTAGAATTACTAAAGTCTTCTACCACAATCGGATAACCACTATAGTGCAAAGTCATTTTGATATATACATATATATATATATATATATATATATATATATATATATATATATATATATATATATATATATATATATATAAACTATTTTTACCGTTTTTTAGTGTTCCATACCTGGATTTCTCGTGAACTGACCTTTCCAGAATTTGGTTCAGTGTCTTGTCACACCTATACGAAATATTGATCCACGTAAGATCATGATATCTATAGAGTTTGATTTAATAACTTTATCAAACTTTCCATGCCACTTCTTGAGAGCCTGATTTAGATCATAAAAAGATTTTATTAGTTTGCACACATTGTCCAAACCCCTTGATGACAAAACATTAGGTTGCTTCATGTAAATCTTTTTGGTCATATCTCTATTCATGAATATTGTTTTGACATCCATCTAGGGAATCATTAACTTGTGAATTGCAGCAGTGGAATCAAAATCTTGATAGTTGTCATCCATACAACTAGAGTATAAGTCTCAAAGTAGTCGATTTCTTATTTATGAGAAAATCCTTTAGCTACCAACTTGGCCTTAAACTTATCAACAATTCCATCGGCCATAATCTTCTTCTTGAAGATCCACTTGTATCTCATGGGTTTTTCTTCTTTAGGTAGATTGATCAACATCCAAGTGTTATTCGATGTTATAGAGTCAATCTCATCATTAATTGCTTTCCTCCATAAGACAACATCTCTAGTTTTTGTTGTCTCATCATAGGTAAGTAAATCAACTTCCATATGATAGGTGACAAAGTCTTCTAAAAAAATTCATTGGTATCCTCACTCGCTTTTGAAGGTGGATCAGATTGTTGGTTCACTAATTGCAACTCCAAGTGCAATCACATTCTTTAGGGCTACCGTCTCTCTAGGAGTACTATGGCCCCATGTGCTGGTTATATTCTCCAATAAATCTGTAAGAATGTTGTTCTTTTGCGAGACAAACTTTTCCTCAAAAAATTCAACATCACGAGATTCAATGATCTAATTGGATTATAGATCAAGATATCTCTGAGCATCACATCTTTTCGACATAGCTCAAACATATGGTATTTGTAGTCTTCATTCCCAACTTCTGAATCTTGGTGTCAGGAAGCTTCACATAAGCCAGACACCTCCACACTCGAATAACATTTAAGTTGAGTCTAACTTTGAACGATAGTTCATAAGGAGTTACTTTAGATTGTGCAAATGATACTCTGTTGAGAATAAATTAAAGATGGCCATCAGCACAGTCTCTCCCTAGAAGCGGTTTGGAAGCCCTATTGTTACAACATGGATTTCATCATCTCCGTCAGAGTATGGTTCTTCTTTTTAATTATTAGATTGAGGAAGTACGAAACTGTAATCTCATTAACAATTCTATATTCTTTGCAGATACAAATTCAAGAGAACGATACTATCTGCCTAGATCACTTCTGAGTTTCTTGAGTTGTTGGCTCGTTTGTTATTCAGCTTCAGCATTGAAGACCTTGAAATTCTCGAACACTTCGTCTTTCTAGTTGAGAAGATATACGAAAGTGTATTTCAAGTAGTCATCGATGAAGGTGAAAACATTTTTCATTCGAGCCTTTGTGGAGAAGTGTTTGAAGTTACAAATATTTGAGTGCACCAACTTCAGAATATTTGTACTTTGGTTCACCTGCTTGAACGAATTTCTTATAATCTTAGTTTGGGCACATACTTCACATTTTTTCCACCTCCTTATCCCCATATTTGGGGATAAGACATAAACTAGGCATTTTGCTTGTTCCTTTATAATGAACATGTCTTAGTCTCTTGTTCCACAACTCAAGAGTATAATAAAAGAATAGAGACTTCATAAGTACATTCATTAAGAGGTACAAGTTGAATTTTAAACATTCATTTGATACAAAAGGCTTTCTCGAATTATGCTCCCTTGTAGGAAATCACAATCTGACCATCATTGATGTACATCCTCAAGGCTGCATTGTACAGTAGGCTTCCAGAGAAACCAGGTTCCTTGCAATAATAGAAATATGCTTCACATTCTCCAATATAAGTATTTTTTCGAAGTCAGCTTCAATACTAAAGTCTCGATTCCCAATACTTCAACTTGTGTCTTATTCTCCATCGTTACCTTCTCAGAAGAAGGTTTATATGTGGTGAACAACTCCTTCGCACAATACACATGGAAGAAGTCCTTTGTGTCCACCTTTAGTCGGTATCCATTCTATATGAGACAACCTGTGTAATCATAGAAACTAGGTTATGCTTATATTCTTTGTGTTCCTTTGGCGGCTTTGGCATGCAGTCCTTTTTGAAGTGACCCTTTTGCCACAGTTAAAGCAAGCCCATCCTCCTTGGGCTTTGGCTTGAAAGAAGTTGACTTTACCCTTAGATTGTTGGAGCCTGTCCTTTTGTTGTTGTGGGTAACATTCTGCTTTCCCTTGTGATCCCCAGTCTAGATCAGTTTTTCTTGAAAAATTGCTTAGACAGTGAATCTACCTTGATCTTGCTCCTATCCTCATCCTCAATCCAGATGAAGCGCAAAAGATCTAAGCTTTATCTTTGTCTGCTTGCGGTACATATCGGTAGAGAACTGATCCCTGTTGGTTGCAAGTTTGAATATAATCAGTCATAGCGTAAAACTTGTCCACTAGGGGCATACCCTCTTCTTCCAGCTTAGGTTGAGGTTTTATAAGTTCTTTGACCTGCAGAATCATAGTCTTTTCAACTTCAAATTTAAGGTTCATGAACTTGTTGATGAGATACACTTGATATGTTCTCATCATCCTTGTATCATTTTTCAAAAGACTCCCATATATCTCTCTTATTTTTTTTTTCTTATTATAGGACTCGACTAACAAATCCTTTAAGGAGTTCATAATTAATAATTTGCAGAGGTTGTTATCTCTTTTCCACTTCTGCTAAGTGGTGATCACATAGGGAATTTCTTCTGTATCAATTATCTCTGGAATTACTGGTTCTGTTTCAGTCAGAAAGTATTCCACGTTGATGAGATGAAGATTCAGACTAAGCTTCATTTTCCAATTGTTGTAGTGTTCTCTGTGAAAGTTTAAGTTTGTGAAAGCTAATATCCAATGTACTTGTACGTGACTCCATTAAAGAATCTTGAAGAGATTCTTGTAATTAAAATCACAAAAATCTCGCTTGAGATTGTTGTTCATGATTTCATGGAAATCCATACAAGTCTTGAAAACTATGTCCATAAAAGTGATAAAAACCAACAAACGAACTTGCTAAGGATGTTTGTCGATTGCTTTCCAGCAAGATTTCCATAAAAAATGTGACTTGGTAAGGATTGCACCTTGTGCTTTCCAGCAAGATTAATTAAGCAACGTGCATAGAGTGCAATATGTTGCTTAAGGATGAAATATCTGAAAACTCAGAAACTGTTGTATGAACTTCTTACTCGAGTAATAACAATCATCATTGCTTAAAACAAGATTCGATCATTTCCATCGATCCTCTCACAGGAACCAACAAGTTTGGAAAAAACTTCTGGAACGCTAAAATTTGTCAACTTTTGTTTGACTTTGGACAGAGCACGAGCACGACTTTATGTGGTTGTTGCAGTTGCTGCTGCACTTTCTGTTCTCTCTTTTGTCTATTATGTGTTTGCACTGATTCCAAAAAATGACTTTTTATAGGAGACCCAGCCCTCAATCATCTATAACCGTCCACTACCAATAACCTGGACAAAAAAAACCAAGGAGTCAATCCCATAATATGTGATGTTACTACTAATAACTTCCTGTAAATAGGGAAGTTAAAAACTGAATTATCGTAGCAGCAGAAAATAATCGTGACAACCGAGATGCAATCTCACAGAACCGTGGTATGCTACGTACCTATGAGTTGCATAACTGTGGAACCACGGAGCCACAACACTCGTGCCACCGCAATAAAACTATAAGCAACCACGTTGCTCCCACGACTTCACCGCACAAAATATGCCATCTCTGCATCGGATACGTACATGCGAAGTCTGTCATGAAAGTGTCACTTTGCGCCCTTAGTCCATGCCCGAGTCTAAATCAAATTCGTTAAAATTAGTGACAAAAAATTGTTTCTTGTGGAATTTGAACCTTACCCACTAGAGAAACCCTTCCACCCAACAACCTCTTGAGCTAACTCACCCAATGTGGGCAAATCAATAAATAATACCTGAAATATTGAAATATACACACTTGATGTTTGCCACGGAGTTGTGGGATTAGGTTACTAGGGACCAATTTCAAATAAACCTTGACAATATTATCTTCTATGGAGATTCATATCTATGTTATGGCAATGAATTAAAAAAAAAACTTTGGCTCGCTTCAAAATATTTTATCTTACTCAATGAAGGAAATGTTACCCTAAACATGCTTATAGAGTGTCTAATATTTATAAAATTTCCACATAAACACTATCCTAATGAATTTCAATGAGAAAAAAAGAAATGAAACCTAAAGATTTGATTACAACATTTTCTTGAACATATTGTTAGAGGTGAAAAAAGAAAATAGTTCTTCTTTATATCAAAATAACAACTTAACCAATAAGTTGCCTAAACTTTGAGACATTTTCGTTATGTAATATTTATTTTAGAAGTTTTTAATAAGATTACTTCAAACTCGAGGAACCATAAATCTCCCCTTTGTGGGTCTTTCCGCAAAAATTTCTTATCTACATCATTCATTCACGAAACTACCGTTCTCATTTACAAGCAACCAAATAATCCCTAATCTGTTTCACCATATTTGATTAGTTCCTACCCAAGGCTTAAAGCCACAACACGGATACCTATAAGAAAACGACAAGATGTTTCAAGATATATGGAGTTATTACTCGCTGGAGTTTTGTCTAGTTATAGTTTCTACCTGTATCCGATGATAGACTCTTGTTAGCTTTGGTCATGATCTACGTCCTCTATGAAAAGAATATACCTAGGGCTGGGCATGGACATGACCAGAACTAAATTTGATGGATCCGAATCGAACCCGTTAGTTGGCGGGTCAGTGTCGAAAAAATGTCGAAATTGAATTGGAATCGACCTGTTTGAAACGGGTTCTAACCGGACCGGCCTCGGGTCCAAACGGGTCCAAAAAAGGTTAAAAATGTCTCCAAAAAATTTCAGAATTTAATATAACACTATAAAAGTTAAACTATACAAGACATGTCTTTAACAACAGTTACATAATGCACTAGATTTAGAGAATTAAGAATGACAGGAACAAATATGAAATGTAGAGAAAACCATGTCAATGTGCTCAAAGTCTCCAGGAAGCAAATAAAAATATGTGACACGTAGTAAGTATGAATTATGTTTATGATTCCATAGCCCACAATGGCGAATAAAACTTTGATACAGAAGAGGGTATCAAAACTTTGATACCCCCTTATGTATCAAAGTTTATATATATATATATATATATATATATATATAAACAAAAAAAAAAAAAAAAAAAAAAAAATATATATATATATATATATATATATATATATATATATATATATATATATATATATATATATATATATATAAACAAAATATATATATATATATATATATATATATATATATATATATATATATATATATATATATATATATATATATATATATATTATTTTTTATTATATATATATATAAATATAAATAATATATAATTATATATTTATATATATATGTGTGTGTGTGTGTACACGTTTTACGAAGAGGAAGGAGGCCCACCTATCATATATAGTTAATACCCACTTCTGTATCAAAGTTTTTATCCCCATAATGATGACAACTTCATAAAGGCCAAAGGATGGTACGTGTAGATCAAGGAACTTTCATTTCAAAGTGCCGATGAACTCGAAAAGAGTATTCATGCGGATATTTGAAGTATCTTATAATCTGTAGACATCCAAAGCTAATAGCTCCGAGATTATAATATTTCAATCTCTACTATTATAATGCCGCTTGAAAACGGCTTAAAAATGAACCATCTGAACCGTATATATATTATAATTAAAATGAATTAAAAAATTTAATAAAAGATAACTAAATAACTACCTAAATACTTTACTAATTATTTAAAAAAATTAACCAAACATTTAACTAGTTATTAAGATATATTTATAACTTAACTTTAAATCAAGTGATTAAGGTGGAAGTTTTTTTTTTTGATCATTTGAGTTCAAATCTTAGAAATGACATTTTTTTACAATAAATTTATATTTAATTTTTGCAATATTTTATATGCACGTGCAGTGCATGTGCACATTACTAGCATACTATAATGGTTGGGAGAGATGTGTGAGAGAGATAAGAGTTAGAATTTTAGGGCCGAGTGCTATGTTGTGGGTATTAGGCTAAGGGCACGGAAGAAATACTTTTAAAATTTTAAGATTTTTTAAAATAAATTGTCCGGATCAGGATTTCATTAATTTTGAAAATACAACCCACACTGTCCCATTTATTTTGTACAGCCCGTTCCGACCCGTCCGTTTAAATGTGAAAATTTAGGAACCGATTTTTTTTGGACAGTTACAATCGGGCCGGATCGAAACCATGGGTCCTAGACAGGCCTAACTTTGCCCTACACTATTTGAAACCGTATTTGAAATAAGCCCAAAGAAAGTGGGAACTCCAAGGAAAAAAAATCCAAAGAGGCCAGTTTTATTGAGATTCCTCCTTCATCACTCGTTTGGTGAAAGGAAAAAGTGACGCCTTTCTAAGTTCTCTCTCAAAATTTTCTTCCTATTACTCTTTCTGGAAAGGGAGAGAGAGAAGAAAAATGAAGATTTTGGCGGTGGATGGTCCAGTAGTTCTTCCTTCGCGTCCCTCCTCTCACCATGCCGGCGGCGGGGTGTTCCGGTCGCCGCCGCCGGACCTCCTCAGGCCTTCGCTCCTCCCCACCAGGAAGGTCAGTTTTGCCCCTAGCTTTCCTCCTCCCCATGCAAAGGCCCCTCAGGGGCAAAATCGTCTGTTTTTTCGTTTTAGAGAGTGATAAGAGTGGTGGACTTATGATTATTGGCAGTCCTAAAATCTCATCTGCACTTTCTTTAATTTTCTATCATTCAAATTTTAAATCTGTTTATACATTAAATCTGATATTAATTTGTGCATGCACAGAGGGAGGAGTGCATATTTTAAGAGTGCCAACCCTATTGTCTTGTTTTGTGTTGTGAATCTTAGATAGCATGGGACACAAGACAATGTCTTGTATAGGTGGCAGTTTAAAAAGTCATCTCCAATGCAAAAGTATTGAGAAGACAATACAAAGTAATTTTTTACAACTTCCAAGACAACTTTTACTCTTCTACTTCTTTTTATAAACATTTTTATTCACAAATGATGATGTGGACATAAAGACATTGTGAAGTGCATTGTCTAGATCTAGACAACCAACTTCACATTGTCTTTGCCATGTCATTGCCATGTCAACTCCACACTTTATTTCACATCTGCATTGGAGAAGTACTTTTGGAAAAAATGGTTGTCATTCCTATGTGGCAACCATTTTTTTCAAACTCACAATAGGGTTGGAGATGCTCTTATGCAGAGACAGACTTGAAATTTGAATGATAGAAAATTAAAAAGGAGTACATGATGACATTTTAGGAGTGCTAATAATGGCATCCTTTTTATTTTTATTTTATTTTGTTTCTTTGCTATTTGTGGAAAATTTGATTTAGTTATCGATCAAGATAACCTTTTTTTTTTTTTTTTTTGATATGGGTATATGGGAGCATTTGGAATATATACCATTGTTACTTATTGAGAATCCTAAGATGGATATGATCGGATAAGAAATCAGTGTATCTGGAGGTGTTAGAGGTGGCGTCAATTGAGAACAAGATGAGAGAAAATCGAATTAGGTGGTTTGGACCCATAAGGAGGAGCCGTAATATAGTAGTTAACAGAGCCGCTAGGACTGAAATTAGACCTAGAGAAATATGGTTTGAAGTGTTAAAAGGAGGACATGGCCCTTAACAAAGCTGAACGGACGAAGTGGAGTCAAACAGCCGACCCAAAAATTTGGGATAAAGGCTTTCTTGTTGATGTTGAATTATATAGAACTTATAAAAAAAGATTAAAAAAGAACTTACAATAATGGATAAATGGTGCTATAGAGAATTGAAATCAAGACCTGTTGTTAAAATCCTATCGATTACTAGGCAACTATTCGGTCAGCTCTGAAATTTTCCTAAGACATCAAGTAAATAATTAGAAGAACATCACTACATGTGGGGGGTTGGGGGGGGGGGGGGGGTTGGCTCGGCTTAGGCTTGGGTCCACCCTTGGTCGTACTTATCATTATGAAAGTTCAAGTCGGTCAGGATATCCCACACTTTTCGCACGGATATCGTAACAGGATTGCGGTGGGATCATGTTAACCATTTGAATCAGAATAGCACATAGGTTAAAAATAAAATTAAAACGATACGCAAACAAAAAACAACAACATGCACACCCATTTAGACGGCTTCCTGGCTGGCCCCTGAGACCCATTCAATCCGCTTCTGCTTGTACGCATATGTATGGGCCTTAGCCCATGCTTTCAAGCCACAGAAGAGAAGATTGCAATAAAACTACATGAAGTTTGATGCTCCCATCCAAGGTAGTCAAAGACGCAAAGCACACTGGAGGTGCAACGCAAAGGGTCCATATTGTCCGAGGCGTAATGCGCAATTAAGGCACACGTCCGAGCGAAGCGAGACTTAGTAATAAATAATAATAAAAATATACATACATAAATACGTAAATAAATTAGTAATATAAAAAGTAAAACCAAATAACATATAAAAACCAACAAAAATATGTTAAAATATAACCAAGTGAACTAGCAGAGTAGCAGTAGAAGTCAACATAACTAACACAAATTTTTATTCTCTAACAAGAAGTAACAAACCGTAAGGAACATCAATTGTAAAATAAAAGCAGAACCAATAGAATACTCATTCATCTTCATCAAACGTTCAATATGATTTCATTCTAAGCCATGGTAGTCCAAGGCGCGTCTCGCAGTAAGACTCAGCATCTACGCCTTGCACCTCACTAGGCGAGGCGCCTTATGTGTTTTTTGCTCTTTACAAAAACTTTTGAGGCAGAGAGAGAGCCCTTACCTCATACAAGTGTTAGGGAGATAGCACTTTCTATGGTTGCCAAAGTTGGCTACAGTTGAACTTGAAAAACTAAAATTTACTAAAAGCGTGGTAGGGAGAATACAAATTCTTGTTAGTTCTGCTATGTGTTATTGCTGCTCTGCTAGTTCACTTTGTTATTTTTTAACATATTTTTGTTGATCTTAATATGTTATTTGGTTTTATTTCTTACATTACTAATTTATTTATTTATGTATATTTTATTATTTATTATTTTGCGCGTCACTTTCCTCGGGCGTGCCTTAAATGCACCTTGCGCCTCGGACGATATAGACCCTTTTGCGCCTCGAGTGCGCCTTGCGCCTTTGACTACATTGTTCTAATCTTTAGGAGTGTTTAAACGCTCGATAGAACCAATATAACAAATTAATATGATTTCATTCTAATCATTAGGAGTGTTTATATCTATTATATATAATTTATATCTTACCATGCTGTAAGTACTAATGGAAAATTATAGCGAAATTATTGATACAAATAAGATATGGAACCTACGGAGATTATATTATAAAATATAATCCATACAAATATAGTTTAACATGTCCCCTCAACTGAATGCTTTGAAACCAAGTGAACCTTCTCTCGAAGATGACTGAAGCTGTAGTTTGATGCTCATAGGATGATTTCAAACCTGAAGAAGAGAAACGAGCATGAACAAAGTAAAAAGTGAAGCTCGGGATTCTTTATGCCAAAGAAGAGGAGGCTTCAGAAGTGAAACACTGAGTTCTATGAATAAAATTCGTGATCCATGCCAATTCTGTTGTGGTGTGTGCTAGTGCTCGGTATTCCCCTCTATAGTAGAACAAGAGACTATTTTTGTCGCCTAAATGCCTAGGAGATCAATGTTTGACTGTAATATATAGCGATCATGCAGTACAAATGGGAGTTGGATTTATCAAAAATCTATTCTACTATATAATAGGAAAACTTGGTGGTGAAACTTTTGAATTCCTAAAATACCCTTGAGTATTTTATAAACATAATGTTATTATGTCAACTTGCATGTCATTTATGTTTAAGAGTCAAATCAATAGAGTTTGCATGCAAGTTTCCTTTTTCCATACAACTTTTCATGTTCCAATGGTAATAAAATTTTCTATCCCTACCATTTTCCAAAAATTATTGTAGAAAATTAAAAAAAAATGTTCTTCGAATCTCTTGGCATTGTAAAAAGAACACACACACATGAATAATCACTTGGAAAAGACGAAAAGATGGTAACTGACCTTATGGTATTCTAATTAAATACGTGCAAAGCACGTACATGTAGTCTAGTTTAGTTAATTGAATTTCAGATGTGGATCTTGATGGTTCCTAGTATAATTAACCCATTTTTCAGATTAGTCCAATGCCATCATTGTAAGGACGTGCCGCATCATGCATTCCAAACCAGATTGTTACATGACAAATCGGTATAGCACATTTTATGTTAATATTGGTACCATGGCTGATCCTTCTATGGAACTTGAGATTTTATGTTAACACTGCTGTTGCAAATTTGACCTAATAATATGTTGGATGTAATTATAGTATTCTTTTATTAGGATAAAATTTTGAGTTTTTGGTAATATCAGCGATCCATAACTGGAAGTTGATTTTTTTGGGTTGAATGGTCGAGAGGAATGTGTAGTTGACAATTTGGATGAAGCATGGCAATTTGTGTTTGTTTAATCTGTATTCTCTCAAACATTTTTCCCTTGGAATTGGAGAAATCATCAGAGCGCCAGGGTGTTCTGTCTCTTTATTTTGTTTGAGAAGTGGTTTTCTTCGTTTTAGAAAATGTGTCACTATAGTCAAAATTTCCCTCTTTATTAGCTTGCATGTTTCAAATGCAACTTGTCAGTAAAGGAAATGAGTACATTTTATCTGAATAGTTTCCTCTCATTTGTCATTCTAGAGTTGCTCTTCTATTGGCTGGGCCAGCTGGCCTAAGACTGGAGTCCGGATAGAAAACAAACGGGGAAGAAAGTTGAAAACGAGGGCCATGGAAAACTCTGGCGAGAGTCAGACACCAATTGCTCCTCTTCAACTTGAATCTCCAACAGGACAGCTTTTGTCACAGATAATGCAAACCCATCCTCATCTACTTCCAGCCGCTATTGATCAGCAGCTTGAGAGGCTTCAGTCTGATCGAGATGCCCAAAAGGAAGAGGCTCGTCCAGCATCTCAAGATCTTAAACTCTATAAGTACGTGAGTCTCTACATTAATTTTCTTTCTCAGTACATACAAAGTTAGAATTTCAATTTTGGCTCTCTCTATGTTTGACCATACACAATGTATGCCAATTCTAAAATATTTCTTAACTTGGTTAATGATTTGTTGGGTCAGAGAATTGATATGAATTCTTATTTCCGTGCAAGGAAATATTTTCTAAGATTCTACTTAATGTGCGAGTATCTGATATCCATCTTAGTATGAATTTTCCACCTGGAAATGTCATGGAAATGTCATAATTTTTGTTGATCATTAGTCATAGGTAAGGGATCTTATGACTTCAGTCAAGCATAGGATATGAAAAGCATGACGCTGTTTCCATCTTCTTAAATAAAACCACTTGCAATGTTTTTGTCCTTTTTGCGGAATGTGCTAGGACATTGTTGTTTAAATACTAGTTCAGCTCCTACCATTCAATAAAGTAAATTTACAAGAAGCTCACCCGGTATTGACATATTGTTTGTTATCTGGAAATTGGAAACTGTTGCTGTTATTATCTTAATAGCAAAGTTGGAACATTGCCAGAAAATCTGTCATATAGATTAATGTGCAAAGACTGTCGATACCCTATAACCATGTTTGTGCATGCTCAAGTCATGTTCGAAAATACTTTGCGTTTTGTGTTCTTGTATATGGAATCAAAGAATAGAAAGATAAACTGTGATTGCTGATGTTGATCTTGTTAACTTCGGAAGTCATTGCTATTTTGGATGACGTGATGAAGTGTTCTTATATGCTACAAACAAGGGATAGTTTGCTTCCTTCTAGGTATTCAGAATAATTCTTCGTCAAATGTATTCATCATGGAAGATTAATGTTGTAATTGCAGATAACTGAAGTTTTAAATTACTTCATATGCTAAATAATTTTTGCTAAAAAGTAAAAAAATATTTGCCGATAAAGAGAATCTTAAACATGGAAGCATATAGCTGCAGTTTTTTTTTTCATAATCCAACATTTTGGATATAGACGGCTAAATGCTCCAGTATCTCTGTGTCCCGTTCTTTTTACAGGCTTGTATTAAACAATAAGTTCTTCGAGTCTGTAAGGCCTCACTGCTAGCCTTTCCTAGGTGATGTTGTGTGTTCTTATATATTCTCCTGTACATCGTCTTCTTTAGATTTGGTATAAGTGAACCCTAGAACTTTTGGTTCACATAAAGAAACCAGCCACTATCAACTGCTTCTGGTTCCTCTAGTCATCTTTGATGAAAACTTTCAACACACACTTTCTGTTATTGGTTAACTACATTTTGTTGATCTACAAAGCGGATGTTGCTATAGATTTTCCTCTTATAGGGACTATGCCTATCCAGTACCTACTTCAATAAATGTTTTTTCTTTCTTCTATTTGCTGGTTAACTTCATTCAAGCCATGAGGTAACCCCTCTCAATTTTTAAAGCCGATGGAGTCTTGAAGTTTTCCTGTTAAAGTCTAACTTTGACTGTAATATGGTTGATCGTTATAAAATAATATGTGGTTTCTTCAGCTTATTTTGGAGCCTTAAACTGAGTGTAATATTTTTCTAAATTTACCAGATGATAGCATTGCAATTGGCTTTACTTGGTTCTCTTATTTTGTTTGTTGATTTGTACCATAACCGGCCGGCACATAGCAATCTTAAAGTGTTAAAGGAATTCCTATTATATTCCTATTATGTTATTCTCTGCACGCAGTCTCCTTCGCTCACAAAAGTTTCCCTTGTCATTGAAACTCAACATGGAGATTACCTGAATATATCATCAACATTGTCCAAGCCTTTTCCCATCAGAATGAGGTCAGCTGTGGAGCAGAAGAAATCTCCATAAAGGATTTGATAAAGTTTTTATGACAGATTTTTACTTGACGTCAACCCTCTATTTTGGTTCCATGTTCCTAGGCAATATAATTATGAGCCTGAGACAGTCATGCCATAAAATCTAAGTGGCTGGTTGGCGGGTAGGTAGACCTACATTTTGGATATGCACTTTAAGCTCGTGCAACCAAGGAGCACCCTCCATATGTCCCAAGACTATAAAAGTGTCTAGATTAGGAGTTAGGGGGCGTTTGGTTCAAGGCTTTGGAGGCTTGGGAATGGGTTTTAAATTCCTTACCCATGTTTGGTATGTCTAGGATCGGGAATTAGGAGGGAATATGAGAGGGCTTCATATTCCCATGGATGTGAGAAAGCTATTTCCAAGTCCCCCTTTGGGAATAGTTTTGCATTCCTAGAAATGTTGTTTGGATATTTTGTTTGGACGCTAATACCCTCATTCTACTTTCAAAATTACAACTTCTATCACAAACATGTGAATGGTAATAGGCATCATGAAATTAATGAAAGGGTATTTATGGAAATTTAAACAAATCAAGATTTCTATCTATGTGTGAACCAAACATGGGAATGGAATAATTGAAATTTTTGGACTAAATATTTCCAACCTAACCAAAATGGGTATGGGAATGTTGAATTCCTTTCCCATGGGAAAGGAATAGGAAATGGTTTCCTAGGAATACAAAAACTCCATCCAAATGAGCCCTTAAGGTGGTAAAATTTCTTAGGGAATTGCATTAATCTCTAACACACATAAGGCCCAAGAGTGAAAATGAATGACAATCCCATTAGCTTACCCAAATTTGTAAATCATATTTACAATTGATCTAGGCATATGAGCTACTTGGAAATTGGAATAGGTATGTTGTGCCCGGATATACAGATATGGAAAAGGTAAAGATAGGTGTATCACCGAGAAAATTAGTTTTGCCCTGATGGGGTTAATCTTATGTTTGTTGGCAGTAAAAGAACGCCACAGGGTTGTTTTTGGTTATTTTGATGCTGCAATCATATGTTAGACAAAACTGTGTTTCTCCAGATGCGAAAAGGAGGTCGGGTACAAAGTGGATTGCATGAACTTGTGTGTAAAAAATGTTCCTTGACTTATTAACTTCATGAAATTAGCCATGTTTATTGTGTTAGGAAAAGCCACCAGGGGGTGGCCCAATGGTTGGGTCTGGTGTGGGTTATTGGGGAGGTCTGGGTTTTAGCTCTAGCGTCAATGCAAAAAAAATTGTGTTAAGGAAAACTTGGCGAACTATACACTACTCTAAGGATCAATGGAACCATCTTACCACCATCGCATGTTGAGCTAGAACTTCGACTCTGATTGGGAGCAATTGAAAAGGGAGCTTAAATGAAATAGAATGATCGACTTTCTTACTAGATTGACGAGTTTGATAATACATGTGTAGCTTGATTGTTCATACACAAGTATATGACACGATACACACTCGGAGGCAATACTGATTAGATGTGTCTATTTGTATATTGTTGTTTCCATGTTGAATATATCTCATGTTAGATTGATGTTGGACAAACACAAAAAAACGACATAAGGGTTGCCCATGCCTCTCTAAGTAGAGTAATGTCAGACAAAGAAATGAAGTGACCCTTTGGTGGAGATCCAATTCGCACCTAAGGAGTTTTAGTCTAGTTTTGATTAGTTCATGTGAGTTTGGTTTATTTGTTAGCTTTTATTTGAGTCTGAGTTTGAGTTTGTCTTGTTTCGGTTAGCTTGCAATTTTACTTTAGCTTGTTTTTTTTTTGCTTAGCTTTTATTTGAGTCTGAGTTTATGTCATGTTTTAGTTGGCTAGCAATTTTACTTTATTTGGACTTGTTGCCCAAGTTCTTGTAATCTCTGCTACACGAACATAGGAAAATGGTGTCTCTATCCTTATTGTGTCCGTACTTGTATTCATGTCTATATTCTTGACTACTTATTATACCTATCAAAAGATGTCCGTATCCATATCTTTATCGAATACTTGTATGTCTCTGTCTCCGAAACCTACAGCATAGGTTATAATTAGACATTTAGGGTTATTGAATGAATGAGATCTGAGACTATGTTCTATGAGATGCATGCACAGTGCAGGGTGAGAAGCCTAGGAAACCTCTCCCAAATTTCTAATTTCCTTTTGTACCCCTTTGGCTCATTGCCGCCAATCCGAAATACCCTCTTTCTTCATGTGCTGCTACCTCTCCTATTCCCTTCTCCTTGTGTTGCCGTGTCCCCTACCCCTTGCCTTACACCTAATCGGTTTCCTTACCTCTTCTCTTGATAACCTGACAACCCCCTTTGCTCTCTCTTTACTTCTTTCTGCCAAATCGTCTTGTTACCTTTACTTGTTGCTACCAAATCAATCGCTATTGCTTCTTCCAATCATCTCTTACACATCCAAACTCTAAAATCCAAAAACCAATTACTTCTTGCTATCAAATCATCTTGTTACCTTTACTTGTTGCTACCAAATCACCCACTATTGCTTCTTCTAATCAACTCTTACACATCCAAACTCTAAAATCCTAAAACCAATTGAAATCCCCAACTACAATCCATCTAGATGACTTACAAGTTAGTACCCATTCGTTGGATCAAGGTTGAACCTTGGATCTCGGACTTGAAGGCTTTAAGGAGAGGAGCATCTTCTAAGGGATATATTTGGGCACCTTTTGGTTGTGTTTGATAAATTCAAGTCCCGAGGCCAACCCTTTACTTGTGAATCGATTGCATACTTTGTGACTTTCTAGAAATATTTTCTTAACTTTTTATCTTCATTGATTCATGAGTTAGATTTGTATGAATTTTGTGGCATGTAATATCATTATTATTATTATTATTATTATTATTATTATTATTATTATTATTATTTACACGAGAGTGACTCCCAAAGGTTTTCATTATATTAGACTTAAATCTACCCAATATTATTTGGAATATTTCACTTAGTTTCATATATCTAGCTTTTTGTTTAGGATTCTTGCATGTGTGTTCTTTTGTGATCACGTACATATGACACAACAAGGAAACTCCGATCGTTGAGAGCCAACGATCCAAGATAATTAGGACTGGAACCTCAATTCTCAAACACGAGAATCGACAAGATAAACGTCCATGGAGCAATTCATTAATCACAATTATTAATCAAAGCATGTTTATTCTCTTCTAAATAGTCCTATTTATGAGAAATAAACCTAATTTAAGTCCTAAAAAATAAATCCTAATCAAACTAGGAAAATAATCAAAAAGATACTTATGAAACAAACATAGAAGATTTTCAAACATTTAAAATCCAACAAAAAACAGACCCACCTGCCTTTTTGAGTAATTCACGTCCATGTGAGACCCCTTCTCTTGTAGAGAACTCAATCCGAGTTCTTTATGCCGTTGTCTGGATAAGATGTCTCGTTGTCAGTGTCTAGAAGTTCGTCAATGCCTCATCTCCCTAACTAAATTTGTTTTCCTTCACATTTTAGATGACCCCTATTTCCTTGGTCGAAGCTTTGTCGTAAAGCCCAATCGATATCACTTCAAGAAGCACCCTATGATGTTGCTACCAACATTGATAACTTTATACCTATGGTACTGGTATGAGAATCTTTGTAGCAGTTTGCATCGTCTCACATTAACCTTATGTACTCGCTCCCTAATGTCCTTGTGAGCTCTATGCAAATGCATTTATCTAGGAGAGAACAATTTTGCCCTTGCGTCGCATCTGTCGCTAAGTTGTCGTCATAAAGATCCCTAATCAGCTTCTCTCTCCAAGATGTATGAGCGACATTAAATCGATCTCCTTTCATCATAAACCCGTTAATGATTTAGAAGTCGTCAATTACTTGTTTTTTAACGAAACTGCTCCCATGCCTCCACAAAGCCCTTACCTTTCGAATAAAGCTCTCTAATGTATTCCAACCTCCTAGTTGAGGGTGGTTACCAACGAAGCCCTCCTACTAAGTGTGTCGGCCACCCAGTTAGAAAGTCCATATTTGTGCACATGCTTGTACGAAAATCTCAAACAGTGCTTCCAATAGTCGATTGCGTTAGACATCCCAAGCAACATGACCGACTACATAAATACTCCATTTCGTGTCTTAAACGCCATGTTCTACTCACCCATCGACCGAATGTGTTTTGTTGGTAGTCGCTTCATAGATTTACCTTGATAGAACATCGGTCACACTCACTTGATCTAACCGTTGACAGGTCATCTAGTCGCGACATTGGAAACTCGTAGCCAATTATGCTTTTGTTAAGCGCGAACGGGCTCATGATGAACGAGTTCATGATTTCTCTAATATTCTCCTTCTCTTGTAGAGAACTCAATCGCGAGTTCTTATGTTTCAAGTTCTCCACCATCTCCGGAAGGATCTTGTCCTCCCTTGGCCTCTTGCAGTAGTGCAGTAACCTCGATAAATTCATCCCGGTAACAAGAACGAGGTTGTGCTGGATGTCACACGTGGTTGATAGTCCTCTAGGAAAGTTTTGAGAGAACACTAGTACGATTCTTACATTTGTTGGACTCCTCCGTCGACTCTTCGGCCTCTACACTTTCCTTCGCTACCAAATCATGCACCTCATAGGCCTCCTTGAAGTCTGCTTCTGCTTCCTTCGTGGCGAGCGTCAATAATAGAAAATCATTTTTCTCATGTAAAAATTTGCTTCAGATACTTTTCTGTGAAGGTGTAAGTCTGTACCAGTCTTTCACTAGCCGATACGTATTTTGTATTCATCATGCTTTGCGTCCACTTTGAACTGTCAAGGCCTCCCTAACAATATATGAGAGATGTCGAGTCCATCCATAACGACGCAATATATCTCATCTAGATAAGCACCAATGGAGAAATGGGCTCTGGCCGCTCTGCAAAACTTGGTCACTTTGACTTCCGTTGCTTTTTGATCCCTTCCGATGGAGTACGAGTCATGCTGCTTCTCCAATACCAACCTTGCAACTTTGACCACTCGTCGACTGACGAGGTTTACTTGGATGTCATCATCGATCATGAGACAAGATCGTTGAACTCCTTCTTGCTTACACTAGATGAATCCACATGAGTCCTCCGTGGACGATTACCTTATGCTAATGCATGACCATCTCCTAGGAGGTTGTGAGCATTTTTCACCATGACGTCGTTTCTAACTCGAACATGTTTACTTGGCAATTCTTGGAAACTTACTGTCCGTTCAACTCGTCGGACGCATAGATTCAATCTCCGCAGAGAGACTTCGATACGACATACATACATAAAGAGGTCTTCAACCTCCTACACTTTGTTTGGAAGAAGTTGCTCGCCCCTGGCGTCGTTAGTTTTAACCATGCCTCGCGACATGCTTGAGGCTCTGTTACCACCTGACACTACACAAAAATACTGATCGCTGAGAGCCAACGACCCAAAATAACAAGGATTGGAACTTCGATTCTCAAACATTGTAAATAGCAAAATAAAAGTTCTCAAACATTGGAATTAGCAAGATAAACTCTCGTGGAGCAATTTATTAATCAAAACATGTTTCTTCTATTCCACAAAGTCCTATTTGTAAGAAAGAAACCTAACTTAAGCGCTAAGAAATAAACCTAACTTAAGACCTAAGAAATAAATCCTAATCAAACTGGGAAAGCAATTAAAAGATAATTATGGAACAAATATAAAAGATTCGGTTAAATATCAAAATCCACCAAAAGTAGACACCCCCCCCTCCCCTTTTAATTATTCGCCTCTGCCTCAACATAAGTCCATCTATCCCTTTAGTTTGTGTCCCGTGTCACCCTCTCCTAGCTCTTCTAATTCAACAAAAGAGTAGAAAGAAGCTAAGCCTGATGTAGGACAATTTTGCACAAAAATAATTTGGTTCAGGTTTGGACAATACGATCATGTTTTTATTTTCTCTAATAACATCGAAGACGTAAGTCCGATTTTGACATCCTACAATTTAGAAAGATAACAATGAGAACTTGTATGTAAACAATAACTGCCTATCCTCACTGCTGCATGCGTCATTGATAAAGGCTAAACATGCCGAAATCTTAAATCAACAATGACGGGTCAATATCTAATAAAACATGATCGTACTGTGGTGGAATGCCCAAATCGGATTTATGTGTTCAATTTTATTAGAGAAATAGAAACATGATTATATTGTCCAAATCTGAACCATATTATTTTTGTAAAATTGTCCTACATCAGGCTTTCCTTCTTTATACTTTCCTGTTGAATTATGCAAAACACGTTATTTTAGTATTCTGTTGATGTCACGTCCCGCTTTCCGGATGGAAGGGTGACATCATAAACACATCCCCAGGCTACGCGCCGAATTTCGCGATTGTCGCCCGTAAACATCAGCAAAATGGAAAATACAAGGAGTTACATAGTATTAAAATATACTGTAGCTATTATACAGGAAACTTTTCCAACAATACTATTACAGATTATTACAAAGTGAACTTGCATAATAACTACGATACTGCTGGCCATAACTGTAGGTAGTCCAGACAGTCTACTCCTCATTGTAGTGCGGCGATATTTCGGCGGAGGCGTCTTCTTCTTTTTCACCTAGTGAACAAATACTAGGTCGTTTAGAAAACGACGAGCAAGTCCTCGGCCAAGAACGGTGAAAGTTAACAAAAAAATGAATATGTAGTTTTAAAAGAGAAGACATTGCACTGCTATATATACATACATCTGTTTTAGTAAAACATGAAATGAATTCAACATCCTACTCCATGAATGATAAGATTTCCGAGCTTCCCTTGAGCTTTTAATAGGAATTGCTTCCCTTGAGCAATTAAGGACACTGCCTACTCATAATAGGCAGCGTTGTTTCTGGAGTAAGATTTGAAATTTAATGAGATGCAGTTTTGAGAACAATACTCCGAATAATCCTCTAAATATTTCCCGTGAACAATCCCGTTAACCTGGGATCAGGTTGTGATTTCCGAGCCTCCCTTGGGCTAGTACATCCTAGTCGCAACTAGATGTACTGATTCACGAGATTCACGAGATTCACGAAATACTGATCAGCTTTTGTTTTTTATGTTACGGGATGTTTTAGGGATATTCAGTTGTTCTCCCCTCCCAGATGCTTTCTTAGATAAGAAATTTTCTAAAAATCTCCGAAAGTCGAAAATTTGTCTTTCTCCTAAATTTCTCAAAAATTTCGGCAGAGTCTTCTTTGTATTTAGGAGTCCCGAAAATTTACAAAGACATATATATGACAAAAGAGAAATATGGGCTCGCCGACCCCTTCGGTGGAGCAACTCTCAACACCGGAACCACGCAAGTAATAATTGGGCTCGCCGACCCCTTCGGTGGAGCAACTCTCAACACCGGAACCACGCAAGTAATAATTGGGCTCGCCGACCCCTTCGGTGGAGCAACTCTCAACACCGGAATCACGCAAGTAATAAAAGAACAGAAGGAACTTGAGGCTTTTACCTGAGCAAGCAATGAATACCCTTCCTTTAGCAATTAGTCGGACCGCGGCTTGCTAATTGGATTGCAGTTTATCAAAGTAAAGCTAATGTCTATCCAACTATACTAGTAAATATGCGAAGACTTTATAACATATATCTATATATGTGTATATGTATATATATACATTATGTAGACAGGATAAGGAAAATTAAATCAAAACTCTTTCATAGCCAATGTTTATCCAACTATACTAGTAAATATGCAAGACTTTATAACATATATCTATATATGTATATGTATATTATGTAGATAGGATAAGGAAAATTAAATCAACTCAACTCTTCTATAGTAATAAGTGCATGAAGCAGGAAAAGAAAAAATAAACGGGAATTATTTATAACTATGGACACACACAAGATTGAATAAATATTTAGTGAGTAGAGAAACGCAGGGTCCTTGTACTTTTACCTCCCCGGCGTGTGGTCCAGTTGTTCAGTTCCAATGTTTATGACAGACTTACCATTGGAGAGTCCCATGTTCATGTATGTTTATGTGTTCATGGAAATTCAAGTCCAAATAATTCAGTCCATAATCAGTTCCCGTGATATGTCACAAATACTAGTTCCAGTGCCAATTTTAATTTCCTTGCCTATGTCTATCAAAATTGAACATTTACTAGAAATCAGAATTGCAACATTTTAAAATATCTCGAATTGAGTTAAATATTACCAAAATTTCAGGATTTAATTAAACCAAAATTAGGGATACTTCCTTAACTTATATTCCAAGCTATAATATGAAATTTCAGATTTTTAGAAGATTAATCTATACAACTTCAACTTTCTAGTATTACCAAAATTAAAAAAAATTATGAAACTAAAATTTCAGAATTTAATATGATTTAAAATGATTCATATTAACCTAGATGGAAAAAGATTAGAGAAGGAGAAGGAGAAGAGGACTTGCCTTGGGTTGGGAATGACCTAGATTTCTTCACAACCCTAATTGAATCCCAATAACAAAACAAATTGTGTTAGCAAATCTAGGTTTAAATCTTAAGGAAAGAAAAGATTGGGAAGGAGGAGAATTACCTAGGTTTTTCTTTTTCTCCTTGGAAAAATGAAGTGGAAGAGGAAGAGGATGAAGAAATTGTGGTGGTGGAGATGAACCGGGGGGGGGGGGGGGGGCGGCAGGCGGGCGGCGGCTGCGGCGAGCGGGCGGACGGCGGCTGCGGCGAGCGGGCGGCGGCAGCAAGGGGTCGGGGGGTCGGGTGCGTGTGTGTGTGTTTTTTTTGTTTTTGTTTTCTTCTCTCTCCCTTTCTTTTGTGTGTGTGTGTTTATATAGGGAGAGAAGAGGGGTGAGGTGCTGGTGGGGTGAGGTGTGTTTGTGTGTGTGTGTGAAAAAATTAAATGGGGAGAGTGGTGAGGTGTGTTTGTGTGTGTGTGAAAAAAAAAATTAAATGAGGAGAGTGGTGAGGTGTGTCCCCCTTCTCCATTCTTCATGTGTATTCTATTGGTTTAAATAGTTTGAACAAATATAAAAATAATAATACTAATAATAAAAATAAGAATATGACAAGTCTACTCCCCTTAGGAAAATTTCGTCCTCGGAATTTAAAATAACCAGTATAACAATTGATTGCTAACCTGGTTTATGGAATAGATACGGATATTGCCTCCGCATATCTTCTTCTTTCTCCCAAGTTGAATTTCCAGGCGAATCCTTGCTCCATGCGACTCGTACTAATGGAATGAACCGATTGCGGAGTACCTTCTCTCTTCGATCCAAGATCCCAACGGGTTTCTGTTCGACCCGTAGTGTAGGTCCAACGGTGATTTCTGAATGGTCGAGTATATGGTTCGAATCCGACACATATCTTCGTAATTGGGAAACATGGAATACATTGTGAACTCCCTCTAGTGTTGGGGGTAAAGCAAGCCGATATGATACATTCCCTACTTTCTCCAATATGTCGAAGGGTCCAATGTATCTCGGACTCAGTTTTCCTCTGGTCCCGAATCTGATGGTTCCCTTAGTTGGTGAAATCTTCAGAAAAACGTGATCTCCAGGTTGAAATTCCAGTATTCTTCGATGCTTATCAGCCCACATTTTCTGTCTATCCTGGGCTGCTTGTAGGTGACTTCTTATTGTCTTAACTATGTCCACAGTTTGTGTCACTAGTTCTGGCCCTAACAATTGTCTTTCTCTTACGTCGGTCCAACATACCGGCGATCTGCATTTTCTATCATATAGTGCTTCAAAAGGGGCCATTTTGATACTATCGTGATAACTGTTGTTATATGAAAATTCCACCAGATGTAGATGATCGTCCCATGCTCCCCCAAAATCTAAAGTACAAGCTCTCAGCATGTCTTCTAGTGTCTGAATGGTTCTTTCAGACTGGCCGTCTGTCTGGGGGTGGTAGGCGGAGTTAAATTTTAATTGAGTGCCAAGATTTCCTTGCAAGCTTTTCCAGAAGTGTGAAGTGAATCGGGTATCTCTATCTGATACTATACTCACTGGTACTTCATGCTGACTGACAATCTGTTTCATGTATATTTCTGCCAGTATCTCTGTTGACTGTCCAACTCGAAAAGGAAGGAAACGAGCGGACTTTGTAAGTCTATCCACAATGACCCAAATAGCGTTATTACCCCTTTGGGTCCTAGGCAATTCTGTTACAAAATCCATTGTGAGATGCTCCCACTTCCATTCGGGTATGGGCAACGGCTGAAGAAGTCCTGCTGTCCTTTGGTGCTCTGCTTTCACTTGTTGACAAACGAGACATCTGGACACGAATCTGGCGACTTCTCTTTTCATCCCGTGCCACCAAAATGTCTGTTCCAGGTCTTTATACATTTTAGTGCTGCCCGGATGAATAGAATATTGTGAGTTATGGGCTTCTGTCATGACCTCCGTTCTCAAATCTCCACTGGGCACACATAACCGATCTCCGAATCTAAGCGATCCGTCCGGGTGCTTCCTTATCCCGGTCTGGAGCCCTGCTTCTGTTTGTTTCCAAATTTTCTGAAGTTTTAAATCACTTTGTTGGGCTTCCTTAATTCTATCTATTAAGGAGGATTGCACTTGTAAGTTTTGCCATATCCCTTCAGTTATCGGGCATATTACTTCAATTCCCATTTTCCTCAAATCCTCAAGGATTTCCTTGGGTGTATTCAAAAAGAAAGCTTCGGGTCTTCTACTTAAGGCATCAGCCACCTTATTAGCTTTGCCTGGGTGATATGTTAACTCCATATCAAAGTCTTTCAGTAACTCCAACCATCTTCTTTGTCTCATATTGATCTCTTTTTGTGTGAAGACATATTTTAAGCTCTTGTGGTCGGTGTATATTTTGATTCTTTCTCCGTATAAATAGTGTCTCCATAACTTGAGTGCAAATACCACTGCTGCAAGTTCGAGATCATGAGTTGGATAATTTCTTTCATGTGTCTTTAATTGTCGGGACGCATATGCTATGACTCTTCCGTGCTGCATCAGTACACATCCTAGACCCTTTCCTGATGCATCACTATATATCTCATATCCACCCGAACCAGATGGTAATGCCAGTATTGGGGCTGAAATTAATCTTTTCTTTAATTCGTCAAATGCTGCTTGACATTTCTCTGTCCAGTTAAACTTTTCTTCCTTCCGGGTAAGACGGGTTAAAGGTTCTGCAATTCTTGAAAAATTCTATGCAAATCTTCGGTAATAACCAGCCAATCCTAGGAAACTTCTGATTTCTACTACGGACTTAGGTGTCGGCCAAGACTTAACTGCTTCCACCTTCTTCGGATCTACCGAGATGCCTTCTCCACTGACAATATGCCCTAGAAATGGTATTTGATCCAGCCAGAATTCACATTTACTAAGTTTGGCATATAATTGTTCTTCCCGCAGAGTTTGCAGTACTATCCTCAAGTGTTTTTCATGCTCCTCTTCACTTTTGGAGTATATAAGAATGTCATCAATGAATATAATCACAAATTTATCCAGATATTGATAAAATACTCGATTCATCAGATCCATAAATATAGCTGGTGCATTTGTCAACCCGAATGGCATAACTAAGAATTCGTAATGCCCATACCGAGTTCTAAATGCGGCCTTTGGAATATCTTCCTTCTTTACCTTTACTTGATGATATCCGGATCTCAAATCAATTTTTGAAAATACCCTTGCCTCTCCTAACTGATCAAACAATTGATCGATCCTAGGTAAGGGATATTTATTTTTGATGGTAACCTCATTTAAGGCTCTATAATCAATTACCAGGCGTAGGGTACCATCTTTCTTTTTCACAAATAATACTGGTGCACCCCATGGCGAAGCGCTAGGCTGAATAAATCCCTTGGATAATAATTCTTTTATTTGTTTGTTTAACTCAGCCAGCTCCTCCTTGTTCATTGGGTATATCTTTTTGGCTATGGGTGCAGCTCCAGGTATTAAGTCTATAGAGAATTCTACAGCTCTATCTGGGGGTAGCCCTGGCAATTCTTCTGGGAATACGTCCCTAAATTTTTCTACTACCCTTGGAAATGGTTGCTCTGCCACTCCTTGCAGCAGTACTGGTAATTCAAATTTCTCTAGTTTTTCTGCATTGAATTCATTCTGGTCTCTTACAAATTCACAAAATTCTCCGTCCGGGAGTTGAAAGGAAACTTTTTCCTGACCGCAATCTATGTTGGCTAATGTTGCAGTTAGCCAATCCATACCCAATATTATATCATAGTTGCTTGTTGGAAAACGAGCAACCGGGTACGAAAAGCTCCTCTACCCAATTTTATGGGACATCTACTACATACCCGACTGACTTCTACTACTCCATTACCGGTGAGGACTTTCAGTGTTTTAGGCAGCGGTTGGGACTTTATTTCACGTTGTGATATAAAAGAAGATGCTATAAATGAATGGGTAGCCCCGGAATCAAATAATACTGATGCTGGATATGCAGAAATTAAAATAGTACCTGAAATTACTTCTCCAGGGATATTTGCATCTTCGGTTCCCATCACAAATACTTGTCCTTGCTTATTCCTCTTCTTGTTATTATTTTGGGCTTGAACCGCCCGTTGTGCCTGTTGAAATTGATATGCTTGAGGTGCATAGGGCGGCCTGTGTTGATTTCCATAAGCCATACCTGTTTGTGATGTTGGTGCCTGTATCATGGGTCGAGGTTGGTTTCCTTGAACTGGAGGCCGGTATCCTTGATTGAAGATTTGTGTGATTGCCCCAGTTGCAGGTATTTGAGGGCATTGATTGGTTAGGTGATTTCCTGCTCCACACTTCAAACAAAGCCCCAATCTCTTCCTACATACATTTATTTTATGGCCTGGTTTGTGGCAGTAATTACAGACAACGGATCCGTCTTGGTTGCCATTCTGAGGACGCTTAGGCGGTCCCTGCCAATGATTCCGGGAGGATGCCCCCTCCTCAAAAGTCCTCTTAGGTTGTGGAGACCGGAAAGATTGTTCTTCTTTTAGTATCCTTTCTTGGTCTCGAGCAGCTTCTGTTGCCTCTGAAAATGTTCGGCACCTATAAGAGGCGACCCTACTTTTCAGTTGGGTCCCAAGTCCTTCTACGAACCTGGATATCTTTGTTTCTCCATTTGCTATCATGTTGGGGGCAAATCGGCTAAGTCTGGAAAATTCTGCAACGTACTCGTCAACTGTACGTCTCCCTTGTTTCAGATAGTTGAACTGCCGTTCTAATTCTATCCGTGCTGACTTGGGATAGAATCTGTCTTCAAATTTCTTCTTGAATTCCGCCCATGACATGTCCTCGTCAGAATCTTCGGGGTACTCGGCACTCCACCAGTATCCAGCTATGTCTTCCAGCTGGATGCGGATTGCTGGTACCATGTCCTCAGGTTTAACTTTGGCGGCCTTCATTAAACCTTCAATGGTTCTCAGCCATTGACTCGCTTCCATCGCATTTTCAGTCCCTTTAAACTTGGGCGGCCTAAGATCCCTGAATTCTTTTAGGGCTTTATCCTTGGTATTGTTTGAATTCTGCATTTGTTCTAGTATCGTAGTATTTGTGGCATGGGCAGCATTGGCCTGTTGACTATTGGATTCCAATAATTGCTGGAACAATCGGAACATGTCAGCCACAGTTGGCTCAGTTGATGTTTGAGGTGGTAGATTGTTTGATCGATCATGATTATCCATATCCTGAAATAAAAGACACAATTTCTCAGAGAACATTCGACTTACAATGTTCATTCATAACAAGGTGTACAGCAGAGCCATATATATTTCATTAAAATGAGAGTATTACAAAATGTGGTTTTTACTCTCAACTTCACATTTGTTTACATTCTTTTCATCTAACCTACTCATGTCACTCCACTTCCCCAAAATGTGACATAGTATCTATCTCTATCTGTCCCTACTTGTATACATATCTGCCGATTTTAAAATACCATACAACAGACAAAAAAGAAGAAGGATTCCTTCTTCACTGTACATGTATTGGTTAGGTCTTTCTTATTCTATGGCCTCAATGAGGATCCTTTCCTCAGTGAGGATGTCAACTTCTGGATGGAGTCTTTCAAAGTCATCTAATGTACCCTCATATCCATGTAGTCCGATGTAAATGCGATTTGGGTCTCGGACATGCAGGCAGTAAATTGTATTTTCATAATATACTTCGGCTCCGTCTTCGATGTCCCTGATAATGGGACGCATGACTGCATAGAATACTTGGTAAACATGGATGTCGTACCAGTCGGGTGCGTTCCACATTAGTCTGGCATAGCGCTGGTATAAGTACAAAGTATAATCACTCCCATCCCATTCCAAACTTGGCATAAATAAGTCCATACCTACATTCATAATATTCTTAAGAAAAAAATATTTACCAGGAATAAAATATAGGAAAAGTATATTTATCTATTGATAGCACAACATGTTCCTACGACATACATTCTTATATTATATTCTACTAAATACATTCATGTTCCTCCTACATATTTTGGGGGGTTCTAATACTTATTTTACATATCTCACTACATACTTTCACACACATCCCTTACATCATTAAGGATCTAATATTTACATATCTATATTTATACATCATCATCATTCTAGGGGTCTAAATCCACATACGTCTTATGTTAAGGATCCTCGCCTCTGGGTATGTCTGCTTCCATTCTTCTAGTGTACCGTTACGTTCATTTTCCGGACCTTCGGAGGGTTCTGCCTTGATCAGTACATAATAATGCACCGTATTATAGTATACTTTTCTTTCATCTACAATATCTGTCACCACTGGGTATTTCAGCTCGTAGTGTACTCCATAGGCTTCTATCATTCCTTTTGGTGCTACTTTCCACATCTTCTTCACAAATGCATAATACTCGTCCATGCTATGGCTGTCATTATTCAGTCTCGCGAAGGGTGCAAATCGGGCATGATCTACATCAAGAATTTCTTGAGTCACTATCCATTTACTAGGATTAAATAGTTGGTTAGAAAAGAGATAATCATCTACTAACTATTGATATTTCCTTCTCAGGAATTCCTAGAGTGTGATTGGGACTTGTAGTGCTTCCTATGATTCTAGAACCTACGTTTTATCCGAACCTATGTCCTATCCTAGATTTTCCATTTTTGCTGACCTGCATGGGCCACCACTTAAAAGACGTGTCACGTCCCGCTTTCCGGATGGAAGGGTGACGTCATAAACACATCCCCAGGCTACGCGCCGAATTTCGCGATTGTCGCCCGTAAACATCAGCAAAATGGAAAATACAAGGAGTTACATAGTATTAAAATATACTGTAGCTATTATACAGGAAACTTTTCCAACA
Organism: Iris pallida; assembly: GCA_029216955.1. Lineage (NCBI taxonomy): Eukaryota > Viridiplantae > Streptophyta > Magnoliopsida > Asparagales > Iridaceae > Iris > Iris pallida. The sequence continues at coordinate 21,820 of JANAVB010033297.1, read as the reverse complement.
ATACTATTACAGATTATTACAAAGTGAACTTGCATAATAACTACGATACTGCTGGCCATAACTGTAGGTAGTCCAGACAGTCTACTCCTCGTTGTAGTGCGGCGATATTTCGGCGGAGGCGTCTTCTTCTTCTTCACCTAGTGAACAAATACAAGGTCGTTTAGAAAACGACGAGCAAGTCCTCGGCCAAGAACGGTGAAAATTAACAAAAAAATGAATATGTAGTTTTAAAAGAGGAGACATTGCACTGCTATATATACATACATCTGTTTTAGTAAAACATGAATGAATTCAACATCCTACTCCATGAATGATAAGATTTCCGAGCTTCCCTTGAGCTTTTAATAGAAATTGCTTCCCTTGAGCAATTAAGGACACTGCCTACTCATAATAGGTAGCGTTGTTTCTGGAGTAAGATTTGAAATTTAATGAGATGCAGTTTTGAGAACAATACTCCGAATAATCCTCTAAATATTTCCCGTGAACAATCCCGTTAACCTGGGATCAGGTTGTGATTTCCGAGCCTCCCTTGGGCTAAAAACCATCTATTGATGTTACTGTCAAATAGATGCATTGATTCACGAGCCTCCCTTGGGCTAGTACATCCTAGTCGCAACTAGATGTACTGATTCACGAGATTCACGAAATACTGATCAGCTTTTGTTATTTATGTTACGGGATGTTTTAGGGATATTCAGTTGTTCTCCCCTCCCAGATGCTTTCTTAGATAAGAAATTTTCTAAAAATCTCCGAAAGTCGGAAATTTGTCTATCTCCTAAATTTCTCAAAAATTTCGGCAGAGTCTCCTTTGTATTTAGGAGTCCCGAAAATTTACAAAGACATATATGACAAAAGAGAAATATGGGCTCGTCGACCCCTTCGGTGGAGCAACTCTCAACACCGGAACCACGCAAGTAATAATTGGGCTCGCCGACCCCTTCGGTGGAGCAACTCTCAACACCGGAACCACGCAAGTAATAAAAGAACAGAAGGAACTTGAGACTTTTACCTGAGCAAGCAATGAATACCCTTCCTTTAGCAATTAGTCGGGCCGCGGCTTGCTAATTGGATTGCAGTTTATCAAAGTAAAGCTAATATCTATCCAACTATACTAGTAAATATGCGAAGACTTTATAACATATATCTATATGTGTGTATATGTATATATACATTATGTAGACAGGATAAGGAAAATTAAATCAAAACTCTTTCATAGCCAATGTTTATCCAACTATACTAGTAAATATGCAAGACTTTATAACATATATCTATATATGTATATGTATATATATATTATGTAGATAGGATAAGGAAAATTAAATCAACTCAACTCTTCTATAGTAATAAGTGCATGAAGCAGGAAAAGGAAAAATAAACGGGAATTATTTATAACTATGGACACACACAAGATTGAATAAATATTTAGTGAGTAGAGAAACGCAGGGTCCTTGTACTTTTACCTCCCCGGCGTGCGGTCCAGTTGTTCAGTTCCAATGTTTATGACAGACTTACCATTGGAGAGTCCCATGTTCATGTATGTTTGTGTTAATGGAAATTCAAGTCCAAATAATTCAGTCCATAATCAGTTCCCGTGATATGTCACAAATACTAGTTCCAGTGCCAATTTTAATTTTCTTGCCTATGTCTATCAAAATTGAACATTTACTAGAAATCAGAATTGCAACATTTTAAAATATCTCGAATTGAGTTAAATATTACCAAAATTTCAGGATTTAATTAAACCAAAATTAGGGATACTTCCTTAACTTATATTCCAAGCTATAATATGAAATTTCAGATTTTTAGAAGATTAATCTATACAACTTCAACTTTCTAGTATTACCAAAATTAAAAAAAAATTATGAAACTAAAATTTCAGAATTTAATATGATTTAAAATGATTCATATTAACCTAGATGGAAAAAGATTAGAGAAGGAGAAGGAGAAGAGGACTTGCCTTGGGTTGGGAATGACCTAGATTTCTTCACAACCCTAATTGAATCCCAATAACAAAACAAATTGTGTTAGCAAATCTAGGTTTAAATCTTAAGGAAAGAAAAGATTGGGAAGGAGGAGAATTACCTAGGTTTTTCTTTTTCTCCTTGGAAAAATGAAGTGGAAGAGGAAGAGGATGAAGAAATTGTGGTGGTGGAGATGAACGGGGCGGGGGGGGGGGGGGGGGGGGGCGGACGGCGGGCGGCAGCTGCGGCGGGCGGACGGCTGCGGCGAGCGGGCGGCGGTAGCAAGGGGTCGGGGGGTCGGGTGCGTGTGTGAGTGTTTTTGTTTTTGTTTTTTTTTTCTTCTCTCCCCCTTTCTTTTGTGTGTGTGTGTGTTTATATAGGGAGAGAAGAGGGGTGAGGTGCTGGTGGGGTGAGGTGTGTTTGTGTGTGTGTGTGAAAAAATTAAATGGGGGAGAGTGGTGAGGTGTGTTTGTGTGTGAAAAAAAAAAATTAAATGAGAAGAGTGGTGAGGTGTCCCCCTTCTCCATTCTTCATGTGTATTCTATTGGTTTAAATAGTTTGAACAAAAATAAAAATAATAATACTAATAATAAAAATAAGAATATGACAGTTGAACGTTATTTTAGTATTATGTTGAACTATGCAAAACAAGAGCTAGGAGAGGGTGACACAGGACAAGAACTAAAGGGAGCCTAGATGGACTTATGCACACGATCAAAAAAGAAAACAAACACAAAAATCCTAATGGCTGTCTGAAACTATGTAAAACATGGCAAATAGTATTAGGTAGATGCAAATCTAATACGATGATATAACACGCAACAAAATCCATAAATATTAAAGTGATGAATCAATGAAGAAAATATTCATAACAAAATGTGCTTAAAATAATGTCTCAACTTACACTTAAAATTTCTCAGTTCTTGAAGTCACTTAACCCAAGTGAGTGCGTAGAATAAAGGAGGAAATGTAAGCTATCGAATAATAGTAATGTTAACCCACAACCCTCACTAACTTTAGATTTTTGGTACAAGTGGTAGGTATTTTACATGGTATTAGAGTAACCCAGGTTCGATTCGAAGTTACACGTTAATCTTGAGCGGATTAAAAAGAAAAAAATTCACTATGTGAATCTAGCTCTATGCGCACAATGAGCCTTTGACTTGCAGAGGTGTATTGAATGAATAATATTAATGTTAACCCTCAACCCTCACTAACTCTAAAGTTTTGGTGCAAGTGGTAGGTATTTTAGAGGGTATTAGAGCAACCTACTTCCGAATTTTCTAGCACAAATTAATTTCAAGCAGATTAAGAAAAAACACTGTTGCATGAATTCAGCTCTCTACCCAAAATAGACATGTGATCTACAGGTGGTGCTGAATAACATTTATGTTAACCCTTACTAACTCTAGAGTTTTGATACAAGTGGTAGGTATTTTGCCATTCTAGTCAACCTATGTTTCAAAAAGTTCGAGCTAATAGTAACAGATAAACAATATATATTACAGCTCTTAACATCCTCCATCGTGTGCATGTCAGTACTGTACGTGGATGAGCCTAGAATGTGCACTTGGGCTAAAGTCAAGTGGAAGAAGGATCACATGCGACGCATTAGGCAATATAAACCGATTTAATTGGTGGTTGGGGGATTCAAACCCAGTACCTTTTGGTCCGGTATGTAACGTCCCAATTGTTGCGTCCCGTCCGAGGCTAAGTTGTATAACCTTTCCTCGGACCAAGTTATGCGAGAAGATTCCAGAACATTCTAGAAGATGGTGGAACTTTCCAGAAGGCCCCAAAAGCTTCCAGAGGACCCGAGAATCTTCCAGAAGACTCAAGATCCTTCTTGATGTATCATGATCTTTCTAGATGTACTAGAAGTTTCCTTTGTTCTTTTCTCTTAGAGAATAATCCCTGGAATATGCCGATTCCAGAAGTTTCCATGTAAGCTCTATGAGCACTATAAATAAGGGGGAGGCCTCATTTGTTCCTCACCACAAAAAACTTGTAAGCATTCTCCAAGTAATAGAATAAGTTCTTACGAGTCCCATTTGCTCCACTCTTCTTAATTTTCTTAGCATTCTAGCTAAGTCAAGTTGAGAAGACTTGCACGAGTCTTCGAGAAGGAGGATAGTGCGCCGCACGGGACGAAGTGCTAGCAAAAACACTAAGTCCGTGACAAGTGGTATCAGAGCAAAGGTCGATCGTCCCTATGTCTTCGTCCGAGATGTCCACAACGAGGAGCAACCCGCATCGTCTAAGGAGAAGGCGAAGTCCGGGAGGAAGGGCAAGAGCAAGCAAGGAGCCGTCAATGGAATGAGCCCTTGGCGAGTTAGCATCCCGTGTGGAGATGCTGGAGAAAGGCATGACGGCCGTCGAGCTTGAAGTGGAGCAAAACCAGACGGCGCACGTTGAGTTCGTCCATGGGTTGGAGACTGACGCCGCCCATGCCATGGCGCAGTTTTGGGAGCAACTCCGCGAGATGCAAGCCGAGTTCGAGGAGGAACGAAAGGCTACCAAGGTGAAGATTGTCGAACTGCGCGAGGAGCTGAAAACCAAATCGGTGATCCTCGAGAAGGCCATTGCTAGTGGTGCGACTCCGAGGGAGGTGACCCAAAAAGTGAAGTATCCAGAACCCAAATCCTTCAACGGTGTGCGAGACGCGAAGGAGATGGATAACTTCATTTGGAATATCGAGCGGTACCTGAAGGCGGTTCACATTGAGGATGAGACCGACAAGGTAAACACGTCGTTCCTATATTTTTCTGATGATGCTATGCTGTGGTGGCGACGCAGGTGCATCGAGATAGAAAAGGGACTCTGCTCGATCGAGACTTGGGAGGATCTCAAGAAGGAGATCAAGTCTCAGTTCTACCCGGAGAACGTAAAGTATATTGCGAGGCAGAGCTTGCAACAACTCAAGCACACCGGGTCCATCAAGGAGTATATGGCCGTTCACCCGCCTGATGCTTGCCATTTCCAGTATGGACGAAGAAGATCGCATGTTCTTCTTCCTAGACGGTCTACAACCGTGGGCGGCACAAGAGTTGTAGAGGCAACGCGTGTCAGATCTGGACACGGCCGTTGCAGCGACCGAGAAGCTGATGGAGTATCGGTCGAGCGATATTCCCAAGCCCAAGGTAAAGACCATCACCAAGTTCAACGATGGGGGAGACAAGAAGAACAATGGAAAGGGAGCTCCGTTGAAGGTCAAGCAACCTGCGAAGCCTCCGACGGAGCGAAAGATCGACTGCTTCGTGTGTGGTGGAAATCACTTTGCACGCGACTGCACTAACAAAGGCAAGAGGGTAAACTCGGTCTAAGGCGGGGAGGCCGAGGCCGAGGAGCCTAGGATAGGGGCTCACATGGGTGCCCTACGCCTACTCAATGCTTTGAAGAGCAAGGCGATCGTGGCCAAAGTCCCGAGTCGAGAGCTGATGTACGTGGACGTGAAGATCAATGGCCACAATATGAGGGCGACGGTCGATACAGGGGCAATCCACAACTTTATCTCGGACGCAAAAGTCCAACGCTTGGGTCTGGTGCTTGAAAAAGACTCGAGCAAGATGAAGGCGGTCAACTCAGAGGAACGCTCCGTGCAGGGGGTGGCCAAAGGTGTCAAGATCCAAGTGGGAGACTGGACGGGTGTCACCCAGTCTCACTGCCGCACCACTGGAGGACTTCAACATGATCCTTGGGATGGACTTCTCACTTCTGCAAAAGCGGTTCCAATGTCGCATTTGAGAGTCGTCGGGATCATGTAGGAGAGCTCCCCGTGCATGTTGACAGTTGCACGAGGCGAGCCTGCGAAGGAGAAGGCTCTCTCCACCTTACAACTCAAGAGGGATGCGACACAAAGAGATGACCTACCTTGCGGTGCTCAAGATGGAGGAGGTGCCGGTGCATGGGATCTTCCACCTGAGATTGATGGCGTTCTTGTGGAGTTCGGGGACATCATGCCGAAAGAGTTGCCAAAGAGGCTACCTCCGCGGAGGGAGGTAGACCATACCATCGAGTTGGAGCCCGCCATGGCTCCATACCGCATGGCCCCGTTCGTGCTAGACGAGTTGAAGAGGTAACTCAAGAAACTGCTGGATGCGGACTTTATCAGACCGTTGAAGGTCCCGTATGACGCACCAGAGCTATTCCAGAAGAAGAAGAATGGAAGCCTTCGTTTGTACATCGACTATCGTGCACTAAATAAGGTGACCGTCGAGAACAAATATCTCATCCCGTTGGTGGCGGACATGTTCGACCAACTGGGAGGCGCACAATACTTTTTCAAACTTGATCTGCGCTCGGAATACTATCAAGTCTGGATTGCGGAGGACGACGAAGCTAAGACGGCGTGCATTACGAGGTATGACGCATATGAATTTCTGGTTATGCTTTTTGGTCTAACAAATGCTCCTGCGACTTTGTACTTTGATGAACAAGCTCTTTCATCCCTACCTAGATTTAATTCGCCGTGGTCTATCTCGACTACATCGTCGTATACTCAAACACGATGGAGGAGCACATTGAGCATTTGAAGGCTGTCTTCCAAGTGTTGAGGGAGAACAAACCCTTCGTCAAGCGGAAGAAGTGCTCATTTGCACAAGAAGTGGTGTTGTTCTTGGGACACTGGATCAGACATGGCAAGATCTGGATGGACAGCGCGAAGGTCCAATCCATTCGGGAGTGGGAGACTCCCACTAGGGCGACGGAGCTGCGATCCTTCCTAGGCCTGGCGAACTACTATCGGCGGTTCATCCGGAGATACTCCGCCATAGTAGCACCTCTCACCGATCTGCTGCAGAAGGATCGGGCGTGGAGTTGGACGCCCCGATGCGAGGAGACATTCGAGGCACTGAAGCGGGCTGTGACAGAGGAGCCGGTCTTGTCTCTTCCGGACTACTACAAGGCGTTCGAGGTGCATATGGACGTGTCCGACTTCGCCATCGGTGGGGTGTTGGTGCAGGAAGGGCACCCCATCGCATTCGAGAGCCGTAAGTTGAATGATACTGAGCGGCGCTATACGGTGCAAGAGAAGGAGATGACCGCGGTCGTGCATAGCTTGAGGACATGGCGGAACTACCTTCTCGGCACCAAGTTCATGGTCATGACTGACAATGTTGCCATGAGCTACTTCCAGTCCCAGAAGAAGCTGTTCCCGAAGCAAGCGAGATGACAAGATTTCCTAGCCGAATTTGACATGGAGCTGCGATACAAGCCCGACAAGGAGAATCAGGTGGCCGATGCTCTCAGTAGGAAGGCCGAGCTTGCGACGGTGTGCTTGTTCGAGGGGGATATTCTAGACTGTGTCCGAGTGGGTATCATGGAGGACCTGCTGACACAGGCCATAGTGAAGCTTGTCCGGGAGGGTAAAACAAGGCGGTTCTGCCTGAAGGACGGGCTTCTCTATACCAAGGACGACATGGTAGTCGTGCCTAAGTGGAGTGGCTTGCGGAGACAGCTGCTCAAGGAGTGCCACGATACAAAGTGGGCTGGACACCCGGGCCAGAAGCGGACCTTAGCGTTGCTGGAGGCCGCCTACTACTGGCCTCGCATGCGCGAGGATGTCGAGGACTTCGTACGCACCTGTCTTGTGTGCCAGCAAGACAAGTTGGACCGTCAGAGACCCGGGGGCCTGCTGGAGCCTCTTCCCGTGCCGAGTCGGCCATGGGAGAGCATATCAATGGACTTCATCTCCGTCCTGCCGAAAGTGGGGGCGTTTGGGTCCATTCTCATGGTGGAGGACCGGTTCTCAAAGTACGCGACCTTCATTGCTGCTTCAACGGACTGCACAACAGAGGAGGCCGCACGACTATTCATCAGCCACGTAGTGAAGTTTTGGGGCATCCCGGAGAACATTGTCAGCGATCGAGATCTTCACTTTACAGGAAAGTTCTGGACGGAAGTGTTCAAAATTCTCGGGACGGACTTGCACTTCTCGACCAGCTTCCACGGTTCCACCCGCAGACGGACGGACAGATCGAGCGGGTCAATTCTCTACTCGAGTACTTGCGGCATTTCCTGAGTGCAAACCAGAGGAATTGGGTGCATCACCTCGACGTCGCTCAGTTATGCTACAATCTTCAGCGGAGCGAGTCGTCGCTCAGCAGTCCGTTCGAATTGGTGATGGGTCGCCAGCCGTTTGTCCCGCACACGCTGAGTGCGGAGTCCTCGAGTAGAAGTCCCGCGGCCAACTAGTTCACTTCAAACTTAAGACAAAGGCGGACACTACGAAAGCATTTCTGGAGAAAGCCGCGAAGAAGATGAAGAAATGGGCTGACGCGAGGCGAAGGCCGGTTGAGTACGAGGGGGACATGGTTATGGTGAAGCTACAACCACAACAGTTCAAGGTGTTCTTGAAGGTGCACAAGGGATTGATTCGGAAGTACGAAGCCCTCTTCCCCGTGCTAAAGAAGGTAGGCAAGGTGGCCTACAAGCTCGAGCTCCCCGACAAGTTGAAGATTCATCCAGTCTTCCATGCGAGTTGCTTGAAGCCTTATCATGAAGACTTTGACGATCCCCAACGAGGAGTTCCGAAGCGACCCACGACGACCATGATTACGTCCTTCGCCAAGGAGGTGGAAATCGTGCTGGACAAGAGGGCCATTCGTCGGCGAGGCGTGTCCCCGTATGTGGAGTACCTCACCCAATGGAAGGGCATGCCGCACGACGAGTCTAGCTGGGAACGTGCTGATATGCTGTATCAGTTCGAGGCCGAGGTCCAGGTGTTTCTCAGCGAGCATGGTTGACGAGGACGTCAACGCCTTAGGTGGTGGTGAATGTAACGTCCCAAATGCTTCTGAGGCTAAGTTGCATAACCTTTCTACGGACCAAGGTTATGCGGGAAGCTTCCAGAACATTCTAGAAGATGGTAGAACTTTCCAGAGGGTCCCAGAATCTTCTAGAGGATCCGGAAATCTTCCAGAAGACTCCAGATCCTTCTTGATGTATCATGATCTTTCTGGATGTACTAGAAGTTTTCTTTGTTCTTATCTCTTAGAGAATAATTCCTGGAATATGTCGATTCCAAAAGTTTCCATGTTAGCTCTGTGAGCACTATAAATAAGGGGGATGCCTCATTTGTTCCTCACCATCAAAAACTTGTAAGCATTCTCCAAGTAATAGAATAAGTTCTTACAAGTCCCATTTGCTCCACTCTTCTTAATTTTCTTAGCATTCTAGTTAAGTCGGGTTGGAAAGGCTTGCACGAGTCTTCGAGAAGGAGGATAGTGCGCCGTACGGGACGAAGTGCTAGCAAAAACACTAAGTCCGTGACAGGTAGCTATAATACATTCTTAGTTAACTAGTGGTCCCAAAAGCTTTACATGTTAGTCAGCCAATGTTCTGAAAAGCTCAAGCTTTTGGGAATATTGGTTAACTTACATGATAATCTTTTGGTAACATTGGTTAACTATACTAACATGGTATTGGAGCTACCAGAGCATAAAAGCCCATGGATTCAAATTCTCCGTCCACCAATTAAATTGATTTATATTGCCTAATTTTTCACGCATGATCCTCCTATTTGGCTTTAGCCCAAATTCATCCATGTGCAGTATCGACTTGCACATGACGGAAGTTTTTAAGAGCTACATATGTAATGTTGGGTTGTTCCTATTAGTTCGAACTTTTGGAAACATTGGTTAACTAACATAAGCAGTATTCAATAATGGGTCAAGGGCCTAGTTGATTTACCTACGAGAGGATCGGTGGTGCAAATGTGTCTACACTATCAGTATAAGTCAGATCCTTCTGCACAAAACAAGACTAAATGCTAATGGGATTGCAAAGGAGGGAATAGACTACAAGCAGACGCTTGCTCTTCTTTGCCAAGATGGATATATTGAGTTCACAAGGACGGATGACAGTTATATTGGTTCAACATAATAATGTTTCCTGGAAATGGAACTTCGGGAAAAAGTTTTTTGTCCTATATTGAGTTCATAAGGAGGGATGACAGTTATATTGGTTCAACATAATAATGTATCCTGGAAATGGAACTTCGGGAAAAAGTTGTTTGTCCTATCTGTTGGTACTAGTATGTTATTGGAGAAGTTTTAAATATTTAACTATATCACACCGACAAATATTGTTCAAGAAAAGGTTAAAGAAGAGTTGTATTGACTTCCCGTCAAGTCTGATATAACTTGTTAACTCGACCATTTAAAAAGTTCATTTTTCCTCGTAGCGGTAACAATCATTTTCTTCTTCAAGTGGAATGAACTCCTCGTTACTTCTTTAACAGCGTATGTAGGTGATATTGCTGGGATGACCTTTTGAGGATTCAGCTCTTGAAGAAGTTTGTGGCAGCCATATTTGAAGTTGAGGCTTTGCAATCTCAATTTCCTTTGAGGGGTTGAAGTTGTAGTTTGAACAAAGATGTTATGATATTTTAAAGGATACAGAGACATAATTGATGGTTTATCTTGAGAGGTAGGGGGACATTTGGTTGTAGGAAGTCGACACCTGTTGATCCGAAGACGAAGCTGATTGAAAGTTTGTTGCTGGAAGATTTTGGGAGGAATCAGAGATCATAAGTCTAAGGCATCTATCTTGAGTTGGGACTTGAACATGAACTGGTGACATGTATTCTTCTCTATCACAAGTACTATCTTAGAATTGTTACGATGAAAAGGACGAAATGTGGTCACGTACTCTGATAATTTTTGGGATGAGTGGATGTCATGTCTTTTGTATGGGCAATGCTATCTCATAGTTGAGAACTTGAGGTTGAAAATGTGACTTGTATCCTCTGCGGCAACTTCTATATTAGAGTTTTTAGACCTTTAGGACTAATTCCGAGATCTGTGGATGAAAGAGTGACATGTATCCTCTGGGATAATTCTCAGGATTTCTTAGACCTACGAGGAACAGATTGATAGGATAAAAGTAAGACTAGGTGAGCGCAACTTAACCTTTTCCTCGTAGTAATTGTGAGGACTGTCACATCGACAGAGCACATTGTGGTTGCAAATGTGGATGTTGATACTGGAGAGGTAATGTGGAGTTGCTGTTGTGGCAATTTTCTTGGCTTGTAGAATTTTGAGGATTGGTCTTTAGCTTAACCTGACTTAGGGAGGGATGTGATTGACCAAGCCAAAAGCCCACTATATCAAATCATCATTGTAGAGGGTGTGCTCCTTGGTTGCATCAGCTCAAACTGCATGACTAAAAAGACGAGTCTACTTGCCCACCAACTAGGCGTGTCAATGGTAGCTTATCGGTCGGATGTTGGCATTACCACATCCGAACCGATAGCTATCGGATACATCCGATAACCATCTGATATCCGATCGGATGGGAGTTTTGGTTCCCGTATCCGTTACCGATAATTTTAACGGATATCGGGTAATATCTGAACCAATAAACCACACATTCCCAAAAAATGAATAATGAAGTATGAAAGTAACCAAAATTTAACGGATGGGAGTTTTGGCTCCCGTATCCGTTACCGATAATATTAGGGTTTTAGAGTCTCATTTAGTTCATTTGTGATTCTATCAAATGTAATCTACACCGTTCATATTTACAATTAAAATATATTATATATATTTAATTATCTTATTATCGGGTCGGATGTTATCGGACCGGATATGACACTTCCCGTCTCCGCATCCGATATCCAATAAATATCCGGAAGACATCCGTATCCGTAACCATATCCGAAATTTCGGATATTATCGGTTCGAATGCGAATTTTCGGTCTACCATTAAGAGGCCTACTACCAACTGACCTTCTAGGTTTTTATTCCTAGGCCCTCGCTTGCTTATGTATTTGGCTAGGAAATTCTCCGGCACATATCTTGCTTATGTACTTGCCTAGGAATTTGGCACCAGCAGAGGGTTGACTAGCCAGCCAGCTATAAGTTCTTTTGTGAAACGTTTGGGTGTCCTCCATAGCTAATCCCGATACAACAGAGAAATATGCATTTGCCAGCGATAATGCTGTCATTCGCCTGGGAAATGGAAACAATATTGCTGCTTTCGATTGAAATTTTGACCGGATATTACATTGTCAAATTCTAGAGAAGCTCGAATTGCGAACACAGCCTAAAGTGCTGTACTTCCAAAGTTCTTGCCATGAAAAGCATATTATAGAAAAAGTGCGGGTCAAATGACTATAAAGCTTCTAGATGTCTTCCATCTTCAGTAAAGATCTTATATCAATTTTATGTTCGGATTGTATTACATTTAGTATATGACTTTATTATACCGAACATGTTACTGCACTACCTATTGGATATGTTGGAATATTAATTGAAATTCTTTGATATCCATCAGCATGTGTTGGCAGTAGAGAGGCACATAATGCTGCGGGATATGCATTATGCGACATTGAAGGGTCTATGTTCACATTCAAATCCTCGAATTTGATATGTTACACTCTTGCGCACCTTTGTTTGCCTTTTAGAAAATTGTTAGTATTGTCTTCTACCAAATTTCACCGTTGAATGTTTGATCATAATCTTCAATTTTGTGAAATAGTCCAATCCGGCTTTGTGTGAACATGACATGGATAATTTGAGGGAGATTCATTCCTCAATAAGGAGGCAAGTACAAAACACTAGCAAATGAATGATAATCCAAGAAGAAAGGTGGTGGTATAATGTCTTTGTTGCTCTTTTCGGTCTTTATGTTTCATTATTATGCAACATAAACTTCCCATATTCTATGTCTCCAATTAAGCATAAGGACACCCCGAAGATGATCCTAATTTCTAAAAGTAAGCATTTTATTTGCATAATTTGTACAGTGGAATGAATGTACTAACACAACCATCAACCTCTAGGAGAATTGCAGAAGTGAAGAACAAGGAAAGGCAGAGGGCTCTCGAAGAGATAATATACTGCTATATCGTCCAGAAGTTCATGGAGAGGGACATTGTGATGATACCTTCTCTATCGACATCCTCTTATCCTACTGGTAAGGTGGATTCTTGGCCTAACCAGAGCAGAAACTGGAAGCCGTCCACTCCCCCGACGCACTGGAAATGATACAGAGTCACCTGAGCCTTGTGATTGGAGAGAGATTTGTGGGCCCTATAGGCTCCATTGTCCAAATAAGCAAGCTCAAGCTCGGGAAGCTGTACGCAGCCTCCATCATGTACGGCTATTTCCTCAAGAGAGTGGACGAGAGGTTCCAGCTCGAAAGACGCATGAACTCGCTCCCCAAGAGCATACAAGAAGTGCAACTCATCGACGACATGAAGCCCAATCCGTTCTGGGACATGGAGTCGATGGTTCAGATTTCGCCTGATGGAGATGTTTCTGAAGGGGAAGATGGCGACGACAAGCAATACAGATTGAGGTCCTATGTGATGTACTTGGATGCAGAGACTCTGCAGAGGTACGCGACTATACCGTCCAAGGAAGCCATCTCGTTGATTGAGAAGCAGACGCAGGCCCTGTTTGGGAGGCCGGATATAAGGATTGCGGAGGATGGATCCCTCGACACCTCGAATGACGAAGTGGTCGGCATTTCTTTGGCTGGACTCACGATGCTGGTTCTGGAGGCGGTCGCCTTCGGGTCTTTCCTTTGGGAAGCCGAGAGCGATATCGAAACCAAATATCACTTTCTGACGAGCTGAGCGCACCGTCTTCTCATGCCTTGGACGGGGCATGTACTGTATATGTGTATAGGTCTATGCTATTGTCTCGGTCGCGAAAATTCAATTCCTTAGGAGAGTAAATAAAATTTGATGCTTAGGCCTCCTGCAGATTGGTTGCTTTGGGTTCCAGTGATGCTGTAGCTCTCTATTCTAAAAGGCGTCCACCTAGGCGGCGGCTAGGTGCTAGGCGTCAGGTGTCCGTCTGACTCCTGCCTGCCTAGTTATTCCGACGTCCGACTATAAATGTTTTTGGATTTTATGGATTTTTTTTTTTTTTGCAATTTTTAGTATATTTTTTTGAATTCTGTAAACCGCTTATATCTAGTCGGCCGCCTAGGTATCTGCCTAGACTGGCTAGGCGCTAGGCGTGGTAGGTGCCTGTCCGACTTGTGTCTAGCGCTTTTCATAACTTTGCTGTAGCTAGGTGTATGTGTATATTTCGTAACCCCTGTCATTGGAAGTGCAATTGTTGAGTATAGAAGCTGCAGAAAATTGAAGAAATTCCTAACCACTGTGCAAGTGGGTGAGCATCTGCAGCTACAGAGATTTGAGGTGGCTTTGACGAAGGATGGCATGTGGGCTTGTGATGTATAGGGGGACAGAAAGGATTCTATGTAGGAAACTATTGTTAAATGTTGTTTAAAGACCCAACGGTTGGAACATACCTTGCCTTGGTTTTTCTCAAGCTGTTATATTTGCTGAAAATGTTTTATCTATTCTGGAATGAGTGGTTCTAGTGGACAAGTGGATTAGTGGAGGCATAGCGTGCGTGCGGCCCGGGCACCAACGCTCACGCATCAGAGGTCTGATGAAAGCGGCAATATTCTGAGCCACGGAAATAAGTCCACTGGACTCGTGCACGTTATCTCGCCTCGAGCGAGCGTTCGTGCAGATGCGGTTGATCCGTGAATGTGCCTTGATTCAGGCACGGGATCAGAGAAGTTACCTCGTCTTGTGCGTGCGATCGAACGGGTGCGACCGGCCCGTGGACGTACCTTATCTCGTGCACGACCGAGAGGGTGCCAATGTTGAAAGAGGTCCAATGACAATGATGAAATATCGTGAGGACGTGCGGGCGTCCCACCTACGATCCCACAACATCAGAGGTCCGATGAACGTGGCATATTTTGAGTGTGCAAGGGAAAAAAAGACGTTAAAAAAAGTGGAGATATAGCACATCCTACGTTTCTGGTGGGATGAGCTTGATTTCTAGGAAAAGGCTGCTGATTATTCTTTTCAATTATGGTGGAAGTTTATTATTATTATTATTTTACATTGAACGATAATAGTTTGTGGTTTACTAAGACGAGCATCCTTGTTGGGTGGGTTCGAGCGAAAGGTAGATTGTTCTTTTCTATTATGGTTGAAGTTAAAAAAATATACATTGAACGATAAAGAACTTGTGGCTTACTACATGAACTCTCGTTTGTGGGTAAATAAGATGGCTTTGTCAATGTTAGAAAGGGCATGCAACTCCAAAGTTTGGGATTTAGGCTCCATTGTTGTACTCTATAGTGTAGACTCTTATTACGTAGGGAAGCTTTGAGGGTTTTATTTGGTTATAGGAGTCCAAATTGTATGTCCAAAAGACCAAATTGTATGTCCAAAAGATGTATACCTTCCTAATAGTTGGTTAGTAGGCAGGGGCGGATCCAGGGGTGGGGTGGGCTGGGCTGGGCTGGGCTGGAGCCCACTCCAAAGAAGAAAATTTACATCTTTTTTTCATATATATATATATATATATATATATATATATATATTATATATATATATATATATATATGCTTTTTTTTTAGAAAATATGAATTTATCTACTTCCAGTCCACCTAAATTTTTGTCGGTCCATTTCAACTATAATTTTTGGATCCGCCCCTGTTAGTAGGTTTGATGTCATGACCCACGTAGCCCCTTTGTCTAGGAATTCAATATCAATATAGAGGGTTGATATCAAATTGACAATCGGTCATACAAATTGTCAAATCTTTTATATAGCTTAAATATTACGGAAGAAAGTTTGGATGATGTTGATGCTGATGCTGACGATTTTTTTTTCTTTTATAATGAGTCAATGTAACCTTATAGTGATATATTGCAACCATAAATTGTTCAACCTTTTTTTGGTAAAAATAATTACATAAGATCTAAAATCTTCAACAAATCTTGGCAATAACAAGGTGAGTGATAAATAAATAGTGTTGTCTAGAAGAAAAAAGAAGAAGAGGGCAGAAACATGCTAAATGCTAATTTATGTAGGGGACACATGTATTTTTTTTGGATATGGAAGCTTTTGTGTGATAAAGAATAGGGGGGTGGGGTTAGTTATCCTTGTATGGTATAGTTTTTGGAATCTTTTGATGTGTGTTTGGTGGCATGGTTACATCCATCCCACTTATTCTCATGATCTCCTCAAAATAATTGACACTCTCCCATGCAAATAACATAACAATAATAAGTACCAATGATATTGTTATTGGGTTAGTGAATATTTTTTGTAAATTTGCATCAATGGCTTCTAGTCAGGGCAGTGAGATGTTGCAGTCAGAGAGGAAAAATAATAATTATAAAAGAAATAGATGCTCTTTTAATAATAGTCCCCAAACTCCTTGAAAGTAGTCCAAATATGACAAACCACATGACATTAAAACATGAGAAATTTGGTTCGCCTCCCTCCACTTTGCTGTGCTATGATGGAAGTCCCTTTCTAACTTTTAATATTTTTCGATTCATATTCTCAAATACAACTATATAATATTCAGTTTTGTACATACAATAATTACAATCATACTAATGGTTAGCAAAAAAAAACAAATATCTTTAGTATTGGGCAATTTTGTTTTTTTAATCAACAACCCCTTTTAAAAGTGAAAATTGTTTCTTATTAAAACTCCCAAGTGTTCCCTTTATTTGCATATTCCTACCCAGGGGTGAGCAAAGGTTCGGTTCGGTTGGAACCGATCCGATTTTCAGAAAACCGACCAAACCGAAAACCGTATTTCTAAAAATCGAAAATCGAACCGTTTTTATAAAAACCGAACCGAACCGAACCGAGTTAAAACGGTTCGGTTTATTCGGTTTTCGGTTCAGCAGATTCCAAAACAAAGTGATTGTTCAAAGTCAATTAAGGAGAAAAAAAAAAAAGTCGGAGGAAGGAAAAAAAAAGTCGGAAATTCATCCGAGAGAAACAATCCCTCACCAAAAAGCTCTAATTTGATCCTCCAGAGTCCAGATCAGATCAGTATCAAGAAAATAATGAATCTTTTGAAAGGGAATGAGAAAATGTGAATTTATTTGATTACTAAAAGTTACAAACCATTTTTCTCAGGTATCATCATGTTGGCTTCTAGCCTACGGGATGAAACAAGTAGAGTATGTAGAGTATCATGACCGATTGAAGTACAATAAACCAAAACTAATAAAAGCACAGTTTATCCAAAAAAATATATATAGAGAACAATAGACCTCATGTATCATGAACTCTTGATCCGACTTCAAAATCAACAAATCAACCCAAAAAAAATCTGGAAAAAAAATCAAAGAAAAATACTAAACAGACCTGATGAAGACGGACGGCATGTGCGCGCGTGCTCCTCCGGGACAGCGGTGGGGACAAGTCGCCGGTGCCTCGCCGCCTCGCCCGCCTCATGTTCCTCCGTGGACATCGGTTGGGGTCAAGCCGCCGGTGCCTCGCGGCCTCGACGTTGAGGACGAGATGGGAAAAATGGGGAGGAATCCACGCGCACGAGTGAGAGAGAGACAGAGTCGGCGTTGAAGTTGAAGAAGAAGAGGAGGTAGGGTTCCCGTTCTTCATCCGAGAGAGAGGAGGCGGCTAAATTTTTTGGGTTAGGGCTGTTGGGGGCGGAATCCGCGTGAGTGAGAGAGAGAGAAAGAGAGAGAGGCGGCTATTGGGTTAGGGCTGGCTGTTGGGTCTAAAAAGAGTGGAGAGAAATTATATGCGAGAGGGTTATTCGGTTTTCGGTTCGGGTCGGGACCCGTTTTTCAAATCCGAACTCCGAACCGAAAACCGTTTTTTATATTAGTAAGAACCGAATTTCGACCCGTATGTTTGAAAACCGACCCGAACCACTATTTTCGGGTCGGGTCGGATCGGTTTCGGTTGGAAAATCGATATTTGCTCACCCTATTCCTACCCACCTTCCTTAAATTCTTTGGTGGAACTCAGGGGTCTTAATTTTTAAAACTCGGTAATGAAAAGCTGTTGTATTACATGTATCTTATTTCTTAATTTTTCCAAGAGGCTAAAGATAAAAATAAATATACATTCAATAAAAGTGAAAACCAAAATTTGACTGAAGTGAAAGTGAAAAAAACAAAGTTTCATATCAAGATAAAGGGAATTTTTTTTAAAGGCTAGGGGAACAAACTGTGTCGAAAACGTGAAAAACAAAATTCGACATGCAATCAAGAAATCTTCATCATTACTTTTGGAGAGCGATAAAGTAGAAAAATAAGATGGTGAAAAAGGAAGCCACGTTTTATCACATGTCAAAGGATAATTTTTTTTTTTTATATTAAAATTCTCTCATCTCGGAGGAGGGAAGACATTCTCGCCACTAAAATTTGGTTGTATTTCAAAATAACGGTTGGGAAGAAATTAAAAGTTGGGGAGCGAAGACATTCTCGCCATGAAGTGGAAAAGGCTGTACCAATTTTTTTCCTAATAAAAGTAGAATATAGGCTGATCAGAGATGAAATTGCAAATGTAATAATTATTTTGTTGAGAAACCGACAAAATCTTTGTTTATAAACATATTATTTGCACAAAATGCCATTTTACCATTCCAAAATTTGACCATAGAGTCTAAAGGAAAGGACCCACATGTGAGAAATTTTCGACCATGAGCCTAAAATACAACCTTTTAGACAAATAGAACTTGAACTTTCAATTTTTTCCTTTATAAGATTTGACACCTATACCAAACTTAAATCAATTCTAAATCGATTTAAGGTTATCAAGTCGAATAACAAAACATAATTTAGTCAATTTGGCGCGTCCATTATAGACAATGACAATTTCTTTGTTTTATTTAAGCGAAATCATGCATTGGAATATATGTAGCTTATCCACAACTTTTAGAAGACGCACATTTGAACCATGATTACTTAATGAGTCACCAAAACTTATTCTAGTTTTTCTTAATATCAATTTTGTTGCTTGCTATAGTTGACTAAAGAGTGACATAGAAACAAAACCAATACTATTTTAAAAAATATATTCTTGGAATGGATATGTAAAATATGCGTGACGTAGAAGAAAGCAATAATTAAATGTTTATTTGTATTTCCCTTTGTCCATTACTATCTAAATAAGAAAAAAAAATTGAAAGGATTTGAGAGGAACAATTGACAGAGGGATGGCGATACTCTGGATGAGTTATAAATTTCATATGGTCAAGATGACCTAGGTAGGTTAATTATGAGATAAACATTCACTTATATATGTTAGTTTGATCAGAAATGTTATTCATCACTTTAAGTTTTTTTTTGGATAATACTAATCACTTCGGACTGATGTGACGTTGATTTTAGTATTAGAAAATTTTGATCACAAATGGGAGATTTTATGATAGAATTCAAAAATAAAATTAAAATATCACATATGAGAAATTAAAAAAAAAATTTATCTGTAACACTAAAATCGTTGTGTCTACGCTACCTCATCGGCACGTCTTAGTGTTAGAGAATCGACCACAAATAAATTTTTTTATGATAAAATTCCAAAATCAAATTATAATATCAAAAAAGAAGAAGAGAAATATATTATCTGTAACACTAAAAACAAGGTCACGTCAGTGCCACCTTTGTCACAATGTCATGGTTATGATATCATCCAAAAAAAAAAAACTTTTCCATGAATAATATTTTTGTAGTTTGATACACCTAATAGAAATTAAAAGGGAATTACATGAATGCAACATCCATCTATAGTCTTGTTGTCATACGTGAGTGTGAGCCACACAAATCCTTTCTCCATTTAGGAATTACATGCATGTAACATCTATCTATAGTCATCTTAGTGTATGCCACACGAAATTAGAACAAATTTATTTTCCATTTAATAGATTTGTAATTAATATTTTTCCATTTAAATGATGAATGTATATTCTTCCCAAGTGATCTATCTTTGGTTTGTTTTGACATCTTTTCAACGATTTTATCTTGAACCAAAATATGTACACTTCACCAAAAAAAGACATCCTTTGAACCCAACTCCGCGAATCAATTCAAGAACTAGATACATGAATATCACACCCACCAATGAGTTGGATCTTAATAGATGCATAAAAGCTAACCAAGAAACTAATTGATAGATTGTGAGGGCAATATTAATTCAAAAATTGAAAATTCCATTTCTGTCTTAATTATTTTTCACCATATTGTCATAGTTTGCTGTCAATTAAATTAAGGGTTAACTAGATTTGGATCATAAAAATATTCGAAAATTAATGTTTCGGTCCTAAGATATATAACTTAACGTTCGAAATCCCTGAGATGACGATTGACCATCGAAAAATATCAATATAAATTAGATAATGACAGTGCATCATTGCTCCAGTAGGAGCGCAACGGGCATCTGCTCCATCTATCCTGGTTCGAATCAAGGTGAACTCATATTATTGGAGTGGGGCAGCAGGCCCAAAAGTATGAAACTTAGTGTACAAAAAGTCACAAAAGTCCCGAGGATTTCGCGTAGGGATGAGCATTATGTTAATATTCAGTTTAAACTGAACTGAATAACCGAAAATTGAATTGAACCAATAACTGAATAAGCAAAATCGAAAGTGAACTGAATTGGACCATAACCGAATTAAATTGGTTATATATATTATAATATATATATATATAAACGAATTTTTTTTATTCAATTTTCGGTTTTGGACCGAAACCCAAAACCGAATAAGAAAATTTAGTATTTCCAAAATAGAACCGATATTTTTTTAAACCGAACCGAATTCCTTATTTGGTTCGGTTCGATTTTCGGTCCAAAATCGAATAATGCTCACCCCTAGTTTCAAGCATCGCAAAATAAAAATCCTAGGACCCAACTCGAACCTAAATGCTAATTTCCTAATTTATGGGGTCCAAAGTCTAACTAACCCTTAAAATTAATCATATAATAATTAACTAAACTTAGACCATTACACCACCATTAAATTTAATTAAACAAACCCACTGGCGGGAGAGCTTCCGTCCATCCAACGGTCGACTCCAAGAGACGCAAGCGATGGCAATACCGTAGTTATTTGAAAACGCGGTGGCATTATCATTTTCTCTCTACGAGTTCCTCTCTCTTTATATTTCATTCTTTTCTTCTCAAGAGGACAGAGAAGAAGAAGAAGAAGAAGAAGAGGCGGAAGAAGAACAAGCAATGGGTCCTCTCCAACTGATCCTTCTCTTCGCCGCCATGGCAACGGCTACCGCTTCTTTCGACGGGGTGAAGACGATATCGTTCGACGAGGGCTACGTGCCGTTGTTCGGTGACGGCAACGTCGTCAAGTCCGACGACGGGAGGAGCGTCAAGCTGCTGCTCGAACGGTGGTCCGGTGAGTACAAGATGTCAACTCGATGAGAGTTTATTTTTTGGTTTCGTCCAGTCATTAATAACTTGATTTATTTTTAGATAATAGCAGACAGAAACAACGCTCTAATGAGTGATAGTACAATATTATAATTTTTAGATAATAGTAGACAGAAACAACGTTCTAACTATTTTATGATACAATATATTTTTTAGGATCGGGTTTCATTTCGTCATATCTTCATAATCATGGATTATTCAGTGCTAAGATCAAGCTGCCGTCGGAATACACCGCCGGTGTAGTCGTCGCCTTCTACGTGAGTATTCGTAACGTGTCTCGAATCCTCAATACTCTCTGTTCTTTAATTTTTTTGCTTCATATATAGATATTTAATATATTATTCAAACATTTTCATTTCTAGTTTTTCCAATCTAATATTTCATATTTTGAATTTCATAATGTTTGTTATGAAATTTGAGACATTCAAAACATTTTGAATTTACCTTTTGGGTATGGATTTGAAGTAGTATGTAACTCATGTAAATTTCTTAATGATTCATGTCATGAGTAAGATGATTTCTACCCTTAAAACTTCTTTTTGTGATATTTCCGATTTAATTTTGATATATTGATCATATCATGTGCTGTAATTTTCATTTATCTTCTACTTTGGAAAACAATCATGCATGTTTTGTCATGTTTTGTGTATTAACTAGCTA
>JANAVB010033296.1:0-37500 GCA_029216955.1 Iris pallida | reverse complement strand
GATCTTTTCATGAGATTTTATCACCTCAATGGATACATCGAGTATTTTATGTTCGTATACTTTATCATGAGATCGTGTACTCCTTGTATTCGTGTAAATCCTGTGCTCTCATGTATTCTCGTGTGCTCACATGATCTTTTTGTGCAAACTAATCATCGTGTACGTAACATAACTTGAATGATCCTTGTGTATTGATTGGGACAGGTGAGTAGAAGTGGTTATATGATATTCCTTAGTTTACTCGTGTAAAACTCTGTAACTTGGTCGTGTACACATCAAGCCGATTACATAACCATTGTGCTCTAAATCACTATAGTCACTTACAGTTCTTACTTTCCACATATATATATATATATATATATAATATATATATCTATATATATAATTTTTTCAGATATCGCTCTTATACTCATGTACATCTCTTACAACACTTCATGTATATTATTCTATTGCTTGTTTTACATTTCTTTCTTGATATGAACTGTGTGAGAGATATGTGCTCGTTCCTGTCCTGACTGGACTGTTAAAAAATTATAGATGACACCGAGGAGTTCTGTCCTACTTATTATGGAGCAGGCCTAGATAACACTATGAGCTGGACCTACAGGAGGATCCAATTCTAGCTGAGGACATCATCCCCATTGCCTAGGCTAGATAGCTAGGCTTTATCTTATTTCTTATGACTTGTATTTGACATTTGAGTTGTATTATATTCTGGAGGTTGTGATGATTGTGTCGTTTAGACGCTTAGACTTATTTCCTTCTGTTTGTATGTTCTCTTTGAGATTTCATATCTATCATATCGTGCTATTTCTACCTTAGAATTATGATTGAGATGTACTTTCTGTATTATCCTCCAATTGGAGAGTATATCTTGTACAGTTACATTTATACTGTGTTAGATGTATGTGATCTAGGACAGTGTTCTACGTTGATACTGCGGTGTAGGCTCTCGTGCCCCTAAACTGGGTGCGTGTCATGACATATTTTTAGTGGTAGCCTATGCAGGTCTCGAGAGTCGCAACTATTGCAATTTTATAGTGGTACTCGAACTAGAGTATCACTACAGCCTGCAGTAGGACATAGGATATAAATTTTAAGGTACTAAATCATATTTAGGAAAAACTCTTATCTGAATTCCACATCTAAATTCTTGTTGCTAATTGCTTTCCTTTGAAATAAACTGTCCTCTTGATCAATCGTTCTTGCTCAGTATTGATTCCTTGTTTGGTCTGTCTCCAGGATGGTGCAGACATGATCTCATCGCTCCAGCCGGGGGATACCGTCGAGAGGTCTGCCACCTCTCGTCCGGTTCAGGAGGGCCTTAGGACTGCATCTCCCCTTGTACCTTCTCATGTCGGAGCTTCTGCCGCATTCGGGGGTACACCCCCTGTTCGGAGGCCTTCCCCCGTCATCCCAGATGCGTTCCAGCAGCAGCCACCTTCGGGATCGGTCGACGCCAACACTTTTCCTTCTTCCAGCAGATGATAGAGGTCCAGCAGCGTCAATCTGCTGACTTCAGGCAGGGCATAGACAATGCCCACTAGCTGGCCTTGACAACAATGGAAAGGATTATCGCCCAGCCGCAGGACGGGCAGATGTAGCAGTATCAGCCGAAGATGCAGAACATCTAGGACTTTGAGAAGATGCAGCCACGAGACTTTCGAGGTTCAGAGGGGATCCTATATGCCGACGACTGGATCAAGCATATAGTGGAGATCTTTCGACTGGCATTAATACCAGCGGATTCAGATTGAGACGGCGGGCAGCCAGATATAGGACCTTGCCCACACATGGTACCAGATAGACCCTAGAGTGGGCACAGAGGGGCAGACATGGGGAGCTTTCAAGAAGCTCTTCAAGGAGAAGTTCTTTTCGTATACAACACTCGGCGCCTTAGAGATGCAGTTGAGAGTTTGGTTCAGGAGAACCAAATCGTGGAGGAGTATGCCGGTAGTTCTGCCGCCTGGACAGATTCGTTAAGGGCCTTAGCGAGATGGCGAAGGCTAGGAGGTTCAGGAAGGGCTTGTCAAGGAAGTCAAGTCCTTGACCAAGAACGACATATGCGCTTCCTTTGAGGAGATTTTCATGGGATCCATGGCAGCGGAGGACGACCTTAGCTGAAGCTGAAGAGAGGTCATGATACATTGGAAGCCAGTGGTAGTGGAGGTCCGGCCAAGAGGCCCCATTTTCAGTAGAAGTACCATCAGGGGCCGTTCCAACAGTTTCAGGGACAGGGCCGTGCACCATTTTAGCAAGTGCAACAGCAGCCAAAACAACAGCAACAGCAGGCACCAGACACCAGACACCAACAGGCCATCAGTTGCCCCTTCTACAAGAAGATCGGGCATGGGTGAAACGACTGTAGGAAGAGTCTGGAGAAGTGTCTGATGTGTCGGACCATCAGATGAGAGACTGTCCCATAGCTGTAGTTCGTCCACTAGGAGGAGGAGGAGCTTGGGCTCCAGTAGGCCTGCCACTCCCTTTTCTGTTATACGTATTTCAGTATACGTGTACTGATGTCCGACCCATATTTTGACTTGTCTAGAATGGCTTGGCTTGGTTTGGTCTTGGTTTAGCTCGGCTTGGTTTACTTTGGCTGGTTTGGGCCAAGTGGTTCATCATTATAAACCCCCTTTATATCCCAACCCCCTTTTCCTCTCATCCTTTACTTTCATTTATTTCCCTCATCCACTTTCTTCTTCATTTATTTCTCCAACCCTTAGGCAAGTGTAATCTTGCTTCATGAGAGATCTCATGTTTTATGGTTCCAAAGTCTTCATTACTTCATTTCATGACTCTTTAGTACTTAGCACTTTTGGTTTTGGTATTAAATCTGTAGATCTAAGTTTTTCTCAAATCTTGGTTTTCTTGGGTTTTGATCTATCAAACTTCATTATTTTCAAGTTTTGATTGTTCCATGTTGTAGAGAATTTGATTTTACTCAAAATAGACATTTGAAAACCCGGATTTTGATTTATTTTGAGTGATTTGTGAACTTGAAAGTTCTTGGGTTCTATGAACTCATATTCTTGGGTTGGAGAAGAAGAGCAGTGTGGAGCATGGCACTTTTATGCGCCCACAGTAACTTTAGCCTTGGGCGCATATCCCTTTATATGCGCCCAAGCTCCATGCCTTCTTTGCTTGGGCACATAGCTTCTATATGCGCCTACAGTCCTTCAATATGGGTGCATAGCCATTATTATTTGCCCACTTAGCCAGTAAAGATAGTCTCCAGACTTATCCTCTAATGCACCCTGCCTCACTCATGTGGCATATTCTTGTGAGCGCATGCATGTGGGCACTTACATGTGGGCATATAGACCATGGGTGCATGTATATGGGAGCATAGACCATGGGCGCATGCATGTGGGCGCATAGACCATGGGTGCATACACTCTTTGGTGTATACCTTCCAAGCATATGCTCTACATAATGCATTTAGCCTTGGGTGCATGCGTGTGGGCGCATAGACTTGGGCGTATGTCTCCATGTCACCCCATTTACCCCTTGTGCCTTCTCTTACAATTATCCATGTTTGTCCCCATGGTCCTTAGTGTGAGTTGTGACTTTGCTTGTACTCTTTACTTGACTGGTCCTATAATGTTATTTTTCCATGTTGCACATGTACTTTGAGTTTTAAACACGAGCTAGGTATGGCACGTACACTCTCTAATAACTCCTTGATAGTGGCTCGCCGTGGGGCACTTACATAAATACGACATGACAATATGAATTTACATGATAACTCTTGATAGTGACCCATCGTGGTGCACTCTTGACACGCAACATGACATGAATAATCTTGATAGTGGCCCACCGAGTTGTACTCTTGACAAGTAATCTTGATAAGTAACCTAACATGATAATCTTCATATGTTGTTGCGACGGCTATTTTGACTTGCTAAGTGACTCTTGTCTTAACACCGTGGATGGTTGTGCCCGTACAAGCTACATGTCTCGTCTTGCATCATGTCTAGGACATGAATACCTGATTTTCTACGGTCAGGGATTCGTACTGAATCTGACTAGGTTACAACTAGATTGATCAAGTATTTCATAGTTAGATTCCCCAGTCACAAGTAATTTTGTCATCTGGGCGCTCTAATTGGACTTGTAGCCTGCCATCGAGTAGGGCATATTTCTAGCACGCTGTCATGTGTTGCACCCCCAAGTCACCTAATCAACTCTCTCAACCTGCGGAAGGATAACTGGATAGCTGCAGGGCTTGTGACTGCTGGGACATCTCAATACATCTTGTTAGTAACTAGGCTTGTGATAATCCTAGTTAGTTAAAGTATCAAGCCGTATTCATTGCTTGGTCGTGATTGATGGATGGAGTCTAGTCTAGTCTTGTCTAGTCAAGGCCAGTACATGGTTACTTTATCATGTTACTGTTATGCTTTACTTTATCAGTAATTGGTTAGAGACTAAGTTTTGTTCAGGTGAAGGGTTACAACCCTGGTCCTTATTTGGTTTACGGGTTGTAATTTGGTTACTGGAATAGCCCTTTAGTTATCTTATCATTTATCACCCTGTTTTCTCTAACTCATGTTTTTTTGCTATCCTTTATATATAATGTGCTAATGTGCTGGTTTTAGTTCTTAAGTGAAGCCTCCCTTGCGGCACTTACTCTTTCTGGGTTCTCACCCAGCTGGTTTTGTGTGTCCAAATTTTGGAGTAGCTTTCGAGGATCTTCCAGCCTTCCAGCTAGATGGTGAACACTGGACGCAACTCTGGCAACGAGTGGGTTTAATTTTGCTCTCCCACTCTATTGTAAATTATTCTTTTGAGGCGTTTAGCCACCAAGCAAGTGTCAGCTCGTGTTGAATTTACATTCATGTCTGTCTAAGGGCTGTAACATGATTGACAAATCCTAGGGTTGATCATGTATGACTTAAACTCTTGCTAGTCTTCATATTTTGTATGACTAGCTTCATAATCAACTGAATTTGTAAGGTTTGGGATGCCTTATCTTGTATGTCTGATGATCTACCATCTTGTTACATTTACTTGCTTGCTTGAGATTGAGACACTAGGCTTGTACTTGACCATAAGAGACTATTGGCTTGTAGATAAACCCTCATACATCTAGACAATCGTGACCGTATTGCGAGGTGGAATTCACTTCAATGTACGTAGATGGCTATGTCAGTCCTCCGCTCCCAGTATTCTGGTTCTGAGGTGTGACACGGTTTAAGTGGTGGCCCATGCAGGTCTTCTAAATCAAGATGTGTGAGAGTTTTACTAAATAGATGTCTCAATCAGCACTCGCTCTTGATCTCTACTCGTGTCTTCTAATCTTTCTGAAATCTTAACTTGATCACATGCTTAGATCCTCGATCTATCTTGGTCCTTCCTTATTGTTCCCCATGTCATTTCTTCATTGGCATTGCTCTTGGTCCTACCGATCAGCAAGGTGGAGCGCCTCCAGTGAACCAGCAGCAACCTGGAGACCAAGCCCAGCACTCTGGAACAGCTTCCCGAGTTATGTATTCTGGGAACCCAGAGCCCCCGTTTCAGCCAGTCCAGCCTGCAGAGCCTGACAATAGAACCCTGGTGGGACTCATCAAGGAATTGCTTGCATCACAAGATCGTCGGGGTGATGTCCTGTACCAGACAGTACAAGAGCCATGGGCAGAGTTGGTTATCAAGGGAACAACGCGGCCAACAGTTTCAAGCGCCTAAACCCTCCTTTCTTTGATGGTAGTGAAGATGCTATTGCTGCTGATGCATGGCTTCAGGACATAGAAGTTATCCTAGAGGCAGCTAGGATTCCTAAGGAAGAAAAGGTGGCCGTTGTGCGCCTACAGTTATTGGACTTAGCCCGCAGCTTGTGGGCGATGCTGGCAGTTGGATTAGCAACGCCTATTTTTTGGGCGATATTTAGCAACAAGTTCTAGACCAAGTACTTCGACGCAGTAGCTCGGTATGATCTGTAGACGAGATTCACTAATCTTAAGCATATGGGAAGGACGGTCAATGGATATACGGCCGTTTTCTAGACTTAGTCGGTTTGCTCCTACCTTGGTGGCGACCAAATTGGATCGAGCCCAGCGATTCCAGCAGGGACTCCACCTAGAGATCATTATATCAGTGGAGCAGTTTGAGCATCAGACGTTTGATGCCGCCTTGTGAGCAGCAAAGAGGCATGAGTATACTTCTCAGAGGATTGTAGATAGAAGCGGAGGACGAAAGAGGTCTCATGGGCAGATGTCCCAGTCATTAGCACCGATCCCGGCAGCTAAGGCTTTGACTATGGAGCTCCTAACAGGGCGACCACAGTCTCGTCGGTTCAGCACTCGACACCGACGTATCCTCAGCAACAGAAGAAGAAGCAGTCTTCCGCAATGGGCTGCTCTTATTGTGGGAAGCCAAGACATGTAGTATCATAGTGTCGCAGAGTACATGGATTGTGCTTGGCTTTTGGGGCACCAGACCATAAGATAGGGTCCTATCCGAATAGAGACAGTTCATAGTCATCAAACCTAACCAGTCCATTGGTTATGAGACCAGCACCAGTGCAGCAGCAGTACCAGCCTTCGAGGCCATTGCCGCTTCAGGCTCAACAGTATGCCCAAGCCGAGATTCAGAACCAGCAAAGAGGTTTCCAGCATAGGGGACCAGTACCAAGAGGACAATGACAGGCTATGGCTCTGACCTTGGCAGAAGAATTGACGTCAAGTGATGTGGTGTCAGGTACCATTTTCGTCAACTCTTTTCCAGCATCGGTATTATTTGATTCGGGTGCATCGTATTCATTTATGTCTGTACGATTTGTTACACGGATAGGACTGGAGCCCGAGTCATTATCAGTAAGGCTCAATATACTTACTGGTAATGGTCTTGTAGGGGTAGATAGAGTCTATTCCTCGTATCGAATAGTAGTTAGCGGTATAAAGTTCCCCGCTAGGTTGATAGAATTTTCGATGGCCGACTATGATGTGGTCCTAGGAATGTATTGGTTGAAGGATAAATACGCAAGAATAGACTGCCATATTGACAGGATTATTTTTGGTATTTTCGACGAACCAGAGTTTTCATTTTCCAGAGGCGAAGTAGAACCTTCTCCACCAGTCTTGCGGGTGGCAGTAGCAGTAACAGTTCAGTTTCCCAGAGTAGTAGAAGAGTTTTTTGATGTATTTTCCGAAGAACTTTTAGGCATACCCCCAGAGAGAGATAGAGTTCACCATTGATTTAGTTCCAGGGACGGCACCAGTGTCAGAGAGAGTCTACATAATGACATATTCAGAGTTAGAGATCTTGTACAAGATGATTGAAGAACTCAGAACTAAGGGATTCATTCATGGTAGTGGATCACCTTTGGGAGGCCCGATACTTCTTGTGAAAAAGAAAGATGGTACGTCAAGATTATGTGTTGATTATCGTATCTTGAACTCTGTAACAATCAAGAATAGATATCCCCTACCGAGGATAGATGATTTATTCGATCAACTTAGAAGAGCGACAGTATTCTCGAAGATTGACTTACGGTCAGGATACCATCAGATCAGAGTCAGAGAGCAAGACATCTCGAAGACAGCGTTCAGATCCAGATATGGACATTGGGAGTTCCTTGTTATGCCATTTGGAGCGACCAATGCGCCAGCCGTATTCATGGACCTCATGAATCGTATCTTCATGCCCTATTTGGACCAGTTCGTGACAGTGTTTATAAACGACAACTTAGTCTATAGCAAGAATGAAGCAGAACATATGTAGCATTTTCGTGTAGTTCTTCAGATTCTCAGAGAGCACCAGTTGTACGAAAAGTTCAGTAAGTATAAATTTTGGCTGGATTGCATTTCGAACTTAGGTCACATCATCACCAGAGGTGGAGTGAAAGTGGACCTCCAGAAGATAGTGGCTATAGAGACATGGCCAGTACCCAGTACCGTCGCAGAAGTTCAGAGTTTCCTAGGATTAGCCGGCTATTACCGGCAGTTTGTATCAGACTTTGCTCGGATTTTTGCACCATTGATGCAGTTGACCAGCAAGGATGTGAAGTTTGCTTGGACAACAGAGTGTCAGAGTTCATTTGAGAAATTGAAGCAAGGATTGATGATGGCCCCCATTCTCACGCTTCTAGATGGGACCGATGGATTTTCAGTTTATTGTGACGCTTCCGGCAGAGGATTGGAATGCGTCTTGATGCAGCATGGTAAGTTAGTAGCTTATGCGTCACGTCAGCTTCGTGATCATGAGAGGATTTATCCGACCTATGACTTAGAATTAGCAGCGGTGGTTTTCGCACTTTAGTTGTGGAGGCATTATTTGTATGGAGATCGGGTAGAGATTTTTACCGACCACAAGAGACTTAAGTACGTGTTTACTCAGAAGCATCTTAATATGTGTCAGAGAAGATAGCTAGAGCTACTTGTGGATTACGACATCAACTTACAGTATCATCCTGGGAAGGCCAACATTGTTACAGATGCATTGAGCAGAAGAGCCGGAGTTTATTTTCTAACAGCATAGCCAGAGTTGTTAGCAGATCTTCAGAAGATGGGTATTGAAGTTGTTCTTCCTACCAATGTGGCATTGATGGCCAGTATGCAAGTTCAGTCCAGTATAGTTGAGAGGATTAAGTTAGCTCAGTCAACGGATTCTAAGCTTCATCGGCTTAGGGCAGAATGTGTAGCAGGACGGAGAGCAGAGTTATGTATTTATGAGGACGGAACAATCGACATGGGAGGCATCTTTGTGTACCCAATGGCGACATCAGGCAAGAGAGCATAGCAGAAGCTCACAGTTCACAGTATTCAATTCACCCCAGTGGTACGAAGATATATCGTGATATCCGTCAGCATTTTTGGTAGAATGGCATGAAGAGGGAGATAGCCCGGTTTGTCTCTCGTTGTTTAGTTTGCCAATACTACCATTTTCTACTTTTAGCTATCTAATCTCATTAGAAAAATATTGATCCTCTAAGGATGCTCTTACCAGAATAATATAATAAGTTTGCTAGGTAACTATCTAGGTTTTCCTGCATAAGCTATCAACCAACTATATATATAGCTATAAAATATATAACTATCCACAAAATATATACAACTCACTAAAATTGAACCATGAAAGAGATTGAGTCAATAGGGATTGATATGGTCCTAATAAGTTCTAGGTAAAATAAAGTAGAATTTCATTAAAAAAATTATTCTTTCTAGCTATGGTATGAGATTTCTGAAAATGTGGACAACCGCTAGAAATACAAATCCTCTAATCGGACAAAAGTCAGAATAATTTGATGGTGCTAAAAAGACAACCATGACATGAAAATAGTCTTAATAATGCTCGGAAAGCAAATATATCTGAAGTCACTTTGCCTCCATTTCATGGCTGAACAACATAGAAGACAATTATGATGCATTTAGGACATAGTCTCAATAATATCCGAAAACCTTTGAACACCTGAAATCACTTCAACTTAGAGTCTAGGCCTCGCTAGTGCGCAACTAGCTACACTAAACTCACAGTTTTTATAATTCAGATAAATGGCTGCAATGTATATGTGCGAAGCCATATAGGTCACTGAATATTTTCTTAACTTTGTCCATGGGAATTTCAAAGAGATAGCTCAACAATTCAAAAGTTTTCCAATGACTAAAGAAAATTCATTAATAGAATGGAGGAAGGATTGAGTTTAGAAGCTTTCTAGGCCTTGAATTGGTCAAGAAGTTGTATAGAGAGAGTAAGGTTTCAAGTTGAGTGGAGGAAGTCAACAAATAAAAATATTCTCGGTCCTTGAAATAACTTTGGAAATATCAATCAATATTAAAATTATTATTTTTTCGGAAAATAATTCCTTTGGAAGATTCGTGAACCAGTTAAGTTGAACCAATTCTTTTGGTAATAATTAACTTTGGGGATTTATGATTCCAGAAAAATTTGGTTCGGGATTGGTTCCGAAAAAGTCAATTGGAAATAAGGTCAAGACAAATGGTTGGATACACTAGTCGTAGAAATACTTTGGGTAGATAAGAGTTTATTAGGTTTGCTAAAGGAGAATTTGAAATTCTAAATAGTGAATGGATCTAGATTCTAAATAAAGATAGAGAAGTAAGATTTGATCAAACTAATAGAGAAATTGGAAATAGCTTTGCTGAAGAAGGAGATTGAAAAGTCTAATATTAATCCAAAAATAGCAAAATAGTATGGATCCTAAGGTATGCTAGAATCTGATAAATATGTGGAGGAAAATAATCCTGAAAGCCATGGGACACTAAAAGATACATAAAATTTAGAAAATAAATTAGGCAATAAAATATACCATCATACGATCGGCCTAATCTGGGTAAGGTTTAGGTACAAACATAAGCAAGTTAACCTATGAAACTATAAGCAAGCAAAAAATATATATTATAGATAGATAAATTTGGTCCTATGTTATGGCAGGATGAAGATAATTTAAGTGTTCTAATTGTTTCTAGAGTCTGTTTTCCTAAAGTCATACCTAGACCTAAGTCAGATTGCAGGACTGCATGCTGGTCTAGACTAAGTTGACTAGACCAATTTACAGAACTGACATGCAGGGCTACCACTAAAAATATGTCACGATCCGATCCCAATATACTGGGTCTAGTCGGATCATGTCCAGCCTGCACCGTTGTGAGACAGCGGTAGTAAGCTGGATCAAGCAGTAAACACAAGCAGACAAAATCTAAAGCGGGAAAGAAATAACATTTTTATTGATTCTGGAAAATTTCTAATAGTCTGAATGAAAATACAAGCAAAACAAACATTCAATTATTACATTGGTCTTTATTGCAACAAAAGGAAAATAAGCTAAACTAATGGCACAACTAAAACCCTGGGGCTTCCTGGTCAGGTTCAGCTATCTCGTCAGGGCTCGGACTAGGTCCGTAGAAAGAGCTAAATGCAATATCCTTGTCGTCGCAGTCACCTAAAAATGTTGGTCTCCAGTCAGGAGGGAGCAAGAACATATTTCCATATCTAACGTTCTAAATAATAATAAATGAATGCAAGATAGTTTAAAAGCATTATATATTTTTGCTAAATAATAATTAAAAGACAGCAGGCAATATTCTAGAATCTACAATGATGTAATCTACAATGATGTAATCTACAATAGTGCTTTTGAGTATATAACAGAATCTGTGACCGGCTGGATAGAGGCAATATCTATACCAGCATTCTGGCCAAAACGATAGTATACGGTACGACGCAACCCCCTGTGCAGTCGGGATTAGCGCGAGAGAGGCAATCGATAAATAATGGCTTTGGTCGCAGATGTTATTCTACTCCCCCAATCAATTTCCGAGTCAATGAGTCAATCAATCAATCCATCCATCGATGTGGAGTCCGAGAGGGATCCACTGTGAATCAGTATCACTATAATACATGATTCTACTGATGCTGTACATTTAATTATTAAATAAAACATAGACATGAAAGATATGAAACTTGCCTTGGTTGTATCCTCAGTGTGGAAGGTAACGGCTAGAAAGGTATCGGCTAGGTTCCGGAACTTGAACCTACATTAGTTGATATTCTGTTTTAGAATTTATTCCAAGAATTTAACTAATAACACCACTAAAAATAACGTTTAGTTATAAGAAAATATTTTCAGAGAATTAAGGTTATAATTATGCAATACTCTAAATCACATATAATAGTAGATAAAAAATGATTTTCCTAATAAAATGGTTATTTTGTAAATAATATGACAAATGTTATACTTACATTCTTAGTAAATAATAAACGATTTTTTTTGTGCTAATACATAATTAGAATTTCTTATAAAAATATTTGGAGATACTTTGAAATTAAAAGTAGTTTTGTTTACAAAAACTAACCAATATTTTAATAGATATTTTTAATTAATAAGAAAGACATTTTAATAGCAAAATTACGCGAATCGTTTATTTAACAAAACTAAAGGTTTTTAGAACGTATTTATAACTTTTATTAAAAAAATATTATCTAAGCTTTTATTTTTTTTGATAAAGTAAAAGCTTACTAAAATAATCTAACAATTTTTATTACGAAATATTTATAATAGCTATATTTTTCTTATACAAGAATAACCATTTTAATAATGAATTAAGAAAATCCTTATTTAGTAAAAACTTACGATTTTTATTAGAAATAACGCAAAAAATCTTTTTAGTTAATACGATAAGATTACTAATTAATTTAACGGTTAATTTACGTAACCAATTTTTTTTTATCAAAAATGAATAAATAATATTGACTTAAATCACTATTTTCTATATATAAAAATATACTTTTGGTAGGTAACTATTTGTTTTGAAACTAATTTGATAATTAATAATAAATAATAAATTAGTGGAAATAATCATAATAATAATTAAACTAACGTTATTCCTACGTTTTTCGTATTTTAACATTTAACAAATCCTTTAACGAAATTCATTAACTTAATTAACCACTAAAATTATAACAATCTATATAATGATACTAACTAAAAATAATCGGATGTCCCATTAATTAAAGATGGCTAATTCTATTACAAAACCTAAGGTTGGAATTAGGAACTACAATTATCTATCCCAGAATTGACAGAGCTTTATTCTGTCAATTCCGGTCAGAACATGAAGGATTTTTCATTATGTAAAATACATAGAAGGGGAAAAAGTTACCGAAGCTTGATGACGGAGTACCGAGGGGAGGCCTCGGACTCGGAACGTACGCGGGAAGCGCAGAACGGAACGCGGCACACGTGCACGGCACACGCGAGGCGACGATGATGAGAGAGAGAAAGAGAGAGGTTTTAAGAGGAAGAGGAGAGGGGATGATGATGTGGTTGGGTAGAGAGTGAGAGAGAGAGTTTTATTTGAGAGAAAAAATGGTGTTGATGGTGGTACTGAGTGAAATGAGGGAAGGAAAATGGGGGAAGGGGTGAACGTGGGGAGAGGGAAAGGAGGGGGTGGTGTTGTATGGGTGGGTGGTGAGTTGGTTTGCTTTTTTTTCTTTTTTTTTCTTTTTTTTTCTTTTTTTATTAGGAAAAGGGTTCTACATGAGTGGTTCGAATTTGTTCAAAATTTCTAGGTAATATTGTACATAATAATTGACATCAATATATTGCGTAGGAGACACTGCTTTATTCATGTTTTCAGTCTCAAAAGTTACAACATCATTTGTGACCTTGGCTAGAGATGCTGCCAGGTCGATAACAAGAGGAGGAGGAAGAGAAGTAGTAGGCTTGTTACGACGAAGGTCGATAACAAGAGACTCAGAAGAGGCGAGATCCTTTTGCTCCATATTTTCAGTAGGAGGAGCAAGAGTGATGGTTAGCAGCTGAGAGGAGGAAGGACGAGAGGTGCGTCCTTTGACTGGAATCACCAAAACATCATCTGGATCGTCTTTTGGTTTTCTTCAGTGTCCATAGCCAACACGACCTTCATGTACTCTTCTTTATCATTCTGGAGTCCGTATAGTAGGCTTCGACACCTCGAAAAGGATTAATGTCAACAATTTTCTTCTTGATTTATCCGTTAAATTAACATCCACGTATTTGAAGCATTGATGGAGCGTGGATGGCACAATGTTATGTTCATGCAACCACGACCTTCCTAGTTATAGATTATAGGAAACGTAGTTGTCAATCACATAGCAAGTGACTTTTGTACGGAGATCGCCAATTTGGACTCTCAGGCGAATCTTTCCCAATGGTTTACTCTTCCCATAGTTGTATCCGAGAATAGTTGTAACCATCGCTGAGAGACTATGGATTGGAATCTTTAGAGAATCCAGCAAAGTCTTAGGAATTATGCTGAGTGTAGACCCGTGGTCTACGAGGATACGATCCACCCTCATAGTATCGACGTACCCAGTGAAGCAAAGGGGTCGGTCATGCCGATTATCCTCCAACAGCATGTCAACTTGGGTGAAGGTTATGTTCGACATGATTTCTATCACACTATGACATTGAGGGCATGCCACAGGTTCTTCATCTGACTTCTTGAGATGTGCAAGACAGGCATCAGCTTGCATTAGAGCTTTGCTTAGTATCTTTCGAGTTTTCTTCAAAAGATGAAGGAGCTCAAAAATTGATAGTCTTGCCGAAGTATTGGCTAGTTGAGCTAATATGTCAAAGTTATACAGCTCTTAAAGACCTTGTAGTGGGGTCTTCTTTAAGTTCTTGTCAAAACAAACCTGCTGCTTGCCTTTATCAGCTGTTGTCGGCTTAGAAGGACCCATTCAGCCAGTGGAGCTGACGTTGGAAGAGTATCAAAAGTAGGAGAAGGAGTGACAACTTCATTCTCTTGACCACCTGAGTAGTCTCTAAGGTAGAGTCTACCAGATCTAGTAATGGTCAAGACTTCTTGTCACGACCCGCACCCACCGTGAGGGTACGAGTACGTAACAAAGCCCAGCCTACGCCGCAGTGTCGGCGGTAGAATGCTGTTCTAGGTCATGAACTATAACTAGCATAATATGAATACTCTCCATAAGGAGGCCAACACAGAGGTACAACTCAATCACAATCTAAGGTAGAATGATAAAGATAGATAAACATGAAATCCAAAAGAGATACAGGAGATAGAAGTCTAAGTGTCTAAGATACATAATCCCAGAAATACATCTCAAAACTCAAATACAGTAATCCACAAGTAAATACAACTCCAGACAAAATGAAATAACTATCTAAACAACCTCTACTGTGTCTCCTCTAGGCTAGCAGGCAATCCCAGGCTATCTGTAAAATTTATCAACAGGTCCAGTCAGGATAGGAGCGAGCACATTACATCTCAACAGTTCATAGCAGGTTAGAAAATATAATCATGCAGTAAAGTAAGATACAGGTGCTGAAGAATACAGTATGTAAACAGAGAGAAAAAACTGTAATAGAAATATCTACTATAAGTAAGGAACTAACAGTGGCTAGTGAGTCAGAGTACATGATAGCACATGTGAACGGAACAGATTTGTACATGATCTACACTAAAGAGTTGTACATGATCTACACTACAGAGTTGTACATGATCTACACTACAGAGTTGTACATGATCTACACTACAGAGTTGTACATGATCTACACTAAAGAGTTGTACATGATCTACACTAAAAAGTTGTACATGATCTACACTAAAAAGTTGTACATGTATGGTGAAAGCTGTCACGACCCGTACCCACTTTTCGGACGCGAGCTCGTGAGCAAGCCAGCTACGTATCGAACGGACTCCAGCCCGACTCGAATACGTAAACGCTGTCAAGGCTATGGTATACTGCCAAATCATGGCAAACAAATCTATATCTCAATCCACAATAAGAATATAAAACATGAATGAACACTATGGGTCGTGGTCTGCAGCCCACTAGCATAAATGTCCGATAAGACTCTAAGGAATATAACAAGAGTCTACAACTGAAACAAGGAACATGATATCTTATGATAAGGAATGAAAAGCTCGAGCGGATAATAAACACAATAACGATACCTGAATCCCGCAAGAACCGTAAATCCTCTGCCATCCAGAACTACTAGCTAACTCCATGCAATCGCTAAACCTGAAGAGATCATCAGGTCCTCAGAGGACATAGCAAGATACATAATATACATGCCTATCTAACAGTTTTATCATGCGCAAGGAAATAAACAAGAAAGAACAAGGACAAGACAAATGACTACGAACACAAACACGAACACGAATACGAACACTAGAACAACTACGCGTAAATGAACTGCCGGATGAACGATAATCATGAGATCAATGGAAGAAACCAAACCCTCATCCCGAGTGTGGACTCACGGGTTTGAACTAACCCTCGTCCTGAGTGTGGACTCTCTGGCTAGTACTAACCCTCGTCCCGAGTGTGAACTCTCTGGTTAGTTCACGGCAAGGCACCCTCGTCCCGAGTGTGGACTCTCTGGTGCAAGTACTACATCCTCGTCCCGTGTGTGGACTCTCTGATGTAAACACCCTCGTCCCGAGTGTGGACTCTCTGGTGCAAGTCAAGTCAAGTCAAGTCTACACCCTCGTCCCGAGCGTGGACTCTCTGGTGCAAATACTACATCCTCGTCCCGTGTGTGGACTCTCTGATGTAAATAATCGACATCCTAGTCCCTAGCGTGGACTCACGGATGTAAACAGATCAAGAAAAATACCCTCGTCCCGTGTGTGGACTCTCTGGTTCCAAGGACACAATGTCAAGAATTTAGCAGTTCACTTACACGTACTCGTTCTATGACACGACTCAAGCAAGGTACTGATGAGAACTCCAAATGGGAAACACAAGGCCAAAACATGAACATGGCTATAAACAATAAAACAACTCCACAAAAAATAACACGAAAAAGCACATGTCCATAAATAATCCAAAGCTGGATACTGAAATAAAATACATGTAAATAAAATTGTAGAGGGAGGCAAGGTATACTTGCCTGGAGGTTGCACGAAGATCCAATAATATACCGTCAACTGGCAAGTCATACAGTCCAAGTCATCACAACTGTCTCCAAAGCTGAAACAAACATTACCAATATTCTCAAAATAGTCAAATTAGCTAGGATTGCCTGTCCTTAAGTCCAATTCTGGACACAGGGGCAAAACGGTAATTTTGGGTCAAAACGGTGTCCGCCGTTGGACCCGCTTTGCACCGAAAAGCGTGCCAGAGTCAACGGTCTCTAAAGTCGTCAAACTATATGTCTACGGATCCAGTTTTCTGATACGAACCAAACCGTATGTCCAGAGTTGGATTCAGGCGGGCCGTGCACAAAATCGCCCGTTGAGTGGGACCGTGGGGCCCGCAAAACGGTAATTTTATCAACGGTCTCAGAATTGGACCAAACTTGGCATGCAGGACCAGAAAAATGATACGGTTCTGTTGGCACAAGTTTCGTCTCAATTCATGAGCGTGCACGAAGTAATTGGAGAATTTGTAAAGTGCACGATACGGTAAATTTCGACGGATACGCATCAAATTCGTCGCGCACACGCGACCAATTTGAATTCCGCCAAAGTCCACACGACCACGAAGCCGTTACGCAGCTTTCGATGCTTTCGGTTCGCGACCACGTCGCCCAAAATGGCGGGACGCACGTCGTATCGGATGATTTTTCAAGTTTTGGACAGTTTTAAAAACATGTTTTTGGTCAAATTGAGACATCGATTACTCGACGCTCAGTCGATCAATTCATCTTCCGTAAAAAGGGTTTCCGAGATCTATAGGTCTTCTAGGACTATTTTTAATTGGTTCTTAAAAAACTCGTATTATTCGGTTCAGGAGTGGCCTTCCAAGTTGGGTTAAGGGCTGCCTTGATGTTCAATTTTTGGACAGATTATTCTCGACTTTGAGTCGATTTGTCGGGCCGGTCTTTCGACTCCTCTTAATTCTAGTTACTGGGTTCCCTAGAGGGTCGTCTACGGTTTCCATAACACTTTACAAATCTAAAACGATTAAGGATCGAGGGAGAAATCATACTTTGAAAAGGGGGGTCGCGACTGGTGACCGGGCTCGGACGGCCTGCGCGCGGCTTCTGTTGTCGGTACTTCTCCATCCGTGGCCGGCCGGCGGCCGTCGCTGGAGGTGCGCCCAGGAAAGGGGAAGGTGTGGCGAGGCTTCGTTAGGGTTTTTGATGAACTCCTCGATCTCGAGTTATATATGTACATGTGTTGGTTCCGAGCGGAGTCTCGTTCAGTCGCGGGGGAAAGGGTTTCACTCAGGATGGGCCAGGGCTGGGGTTGGCCTGGCTCACTGCTGCTTTAGTTGGGCTCGGGGAGTTTAGTTCTGATGCATGTTATTGTTAAGGCTCGGTTTGCTTTGGCTGGGCAGCTAAGAGTTGTCACGCCCCAGAACCAGAATACTGGAGAGCGGGGGAATGACTCAGCCAGCTACGTATTACGGGTAGATGAATACCGTATAATACGATCAATGCTGTCTAACCAGACGAGGGGGTGCATACTACATAAAGGTCTTACTATGGTCATTACACATCTATTGTCTCAATCATTCAAGCAAGGAAACAGAAATAGAGAACATGTAAGATAAAGCAGTAAGGCGTCCCAAACGCTCAGTCAAAATGTTCTTGAGATCTGGCTTTACAAAACATAGCCAGATGGTATAGCAAGTATACACAATTGTTATCAGCTGCAGTCTGACTTAATTACAATCATGTAAAAGTAAGTACAAGACAATCCGACCAACATGTCGGTGCCAAACGGCTAAGTATAAAGGTAAATAATCAAAACGAGCGGTGAAGTAAGGAACCCACTCGAGTCCTCCTGCAATCATGCCTCTAGTATTGACCATCTTGGAGGTAGAAGTACGCTGGATCCTCGGAAACCGGCTCTAAATCTGGCCATGCAAAACCAGAGAGGTTAGACCTCCAATAGCAAGTACCACAAGGAAGGACGATATGAAGGACGTAAACCCGTAAGTAAAAGAATATAATAATAGATCTCTGCTTGCTACTAGGATTCACATCACATCACGACACTTCGAACCAACCTTCCAACCAAACAAGGACAGAAGTTGGCCCGTCATGTCCTGACATTCTGATCATCCCAGTTAGGTAACAGAGTAGAACAGTACACAAACAAATCATCTTGAACGGCCAATCAAGTTCTACGGCATGCTATTGTGAGTCCCAAGTTATCCTGGAATAATGCAATAAGGATTCCTCAGTTCTTACTATGTACAAGCAAGGCTAGTCTATCCAGTCAATCATGTGCGCCATGCATGAATTAGACGAGTCCTAGCAGGACGCCCGTCAATATACAATATACAATAATAATAAAAGCAGATATTGTTTCCTGCCCGTGTGGCAGATTTACAGTATCTGTGGGAACCAGCCGGTCCGTCGGGTACTACTCATCCCAAGGGGGCTGCCATGTAAGAACTCGGGAATCCATTCTCTCCATGCAATTATTATTTTATTTAACTTAATAGTCCCTACGTTGAGTGAAATCCCATGCCGTGGATCATGGTCATTCAAATGAGTACTTTCGTACGGGGTACGATATGCACAACTCTACAACGATACCAGTGCGGTTAGGTTGCAGGTCTTACATAGCGTAATGCAACAATCAAATCTAACTACGGTAATCATGCCTTGACCATAAAGTACACATGCTTCTTTTGTAGAAAATAAATAAATAAATAAATAAATAAATAGATAAATAGATTGAAGCCTGCATGTGCATGTATGTCAATATTTCGGGATCAGCCAGTCGATTGCAATAGTTCATAACATGAACGTGTCTCATTCATTCATTTCAATAAGACGACTAGCCAGTCTCTTAGTTCCAACTAGGAACGCATGATCAATTTAGTCAAGATAACCATCGTCATTAATGGTGACAAGGCATGAAAGTCATTAGCATTAAATAGGGTTGAGTCTATAACTCTCAAGGTCAAGTTCTAGTCATACTGGGTATCCATATACCAATCCAGACACTTGGCACTAATACACAACTATAGGTATTAAAATATTAACATGCTAAGATTATCGGGTTCATGCAAAAAGGCGTAAGGATATAATAGGGAATTATCATGCCAACATTAAATGAATAAAATATAGAACAAATAAAACTCCCAAATCAGAAAGTCATGCTAACAAGTCTAAGCAAAGTCCAAAAGTCACGCAAGAATCGTATACGTGAAAAGTACGCCAAGTCTGGCATGAAGGAGCAAGCGTAAAAGAAGTAGTACACTCAGGAAAGCGTGAGCGTAAAAAATAAAGCGTGATAAGTGATGCGTGACAAGTGATACGTGCTGGCAACGTGAGCGTATGAGCGTGACAAATAATTCACGCATGCGCAGCGTGAGGGTGAAAAGTCACGCACGCCAAAAGTCACGCAAAATATGATCGTGAAAAGTCACGCACGCAAGCTCAGGGACATGAGCGTGAAAAGTCACGCACTCAGTACAAAGACAGGAGCGTGACTCAAAATTCACGCAGCCAACGCGAGCGTGAATGAAAATACACGCACGCAAACGCGAGCGTGACTAAAAATACACGCACGCAAACGCGAGCGTGACTAAAAATACACGCACGCAAACGCGAGCGTGACTAAAAATACACGCACGCAAACGCGAGCGTGACTCAAAATATACGCAAACACGTAAAGACGTGTGCGTGACTGGGCTGATGTTTTACGCGGGCACGTAAGAACGTGTGCGTACAACATCTCCCGAACTCGCCCTATGGAGCCTTTGTTCCAGTGCCAGAAATACACGCTAAGTTGGTGGATCAAGAACCTATGAACAGCCGAAATACTATAACTTAGATCTAGAGAAAACCAGCCGTAGAAATCAAAAATGCTAAGAACTAATCTCTCTTAGAATCACGAGAAGAAGACAAATGAACCAAAAATGGGTGATTAAGAAGCAAGTTTGCACTTCCCTTCTCCTGCTGCTGGTAGGTGGTGGGGAGTAATGAGAGGAAGAAGAAGAAGTAATGGTGAGAATGAAGTTATGAGGAGAGAAAAAGAGATGGAAGCTTTAAATAGGGGAAGTGGTGGTAGGTGGGAGTTAATGGGCCGGGTTTAAAGGGGGTCCAGCAAACCGAAACCCAATAACACTAAAGCGGCAAATAAATGCAGGTAATAAAAATGCAGAAATATAATTGCAGAAATAAAATTAACATGAAAATTTAGAGAGCAGATAATTAATTAACATGAAACTAAAGGAATTTAAATACAGAATAATACATGATAAATACTAAATAAATACTCATGAGTTGTACATGTACAAAAATACGCATTTTGGGAACGGGGAGTGACATCTCTACCCACCTTAGAAAAATTCCGTCCTCGAAATTTCAAATCCAAGCAGGATAGAAACATCGGGGCTAAACTAATACAAACAATTCTAGTGATCAAGCAATGCTAGTGAACAAGCAATTGTTGTTACCATATCAAAAGCAAGTACTATATATGTAAATCTATCAATCTACGATATCAAGTAGCTCTACCCATAAAGCGATAAGCATGAGAAATCAAGACTATCAAGGTATACAAAAAGAGATATACCTTGTGAGTCAAACAGGTGTGGATACCGTGATCGGATATCATCCTCACGTTCCCACGTTGACTCTTCCAAGGAGTGATGACCCCAAGCAACACGGACAAGACTAATTGTTCGGTTCTTGAGTATCTTCTCTCTTCGGTCCAAAATGGACACAGGCTGTTCCTCGTAAGACAGGTTGGTACCAACAACCAGCTCAGAATGATCAAGGACATGGCTTGGGTCTGATACATACCTACGTAATTGAGATACATAAAACACGTCATGCACCTCTCGTAACGAAGGTGGGAGTGATAAACGATAAGCAACATCGCCTATCCGATCAAGGATAACAAATGGGCCCACGTACCGCAGACTCAATTTCCCGCGAACGCCAAATCTAATGACCCCACGAGTAGGTGAGATCTGCAAGAATACGTGGTCCCCAACAGAGAATTCTAACGGCCTACGATGCTGGTCCGCCCAATGACGATGCCGATCCTGCGCAACTCGAAGT
The DNA here is from genome assembly GCA_029216955.1 of Iris pallida. Lineage (NCBI taxonomy): Eukaryota > Viridiplantae > Streptophyta > Magnoliopsida > Asparagales > Iridaceae > Iris > Iris pallida. The sequence goes on along the minus strand of JANAVB010033296.1, from coordinate 16,052 downwards.
CGCTCTCTAATTCCTTTAACTACTTCAACCGTCTGAACAATCATTTCTAGGCCTAACATCTTCCTCTCCCCGATATCATCCTATGCAAGCGGTGACCTGCACTTCTGACCATATAATGCTTCAAATGGCGCCATCTGGATACTGGCTTGATAACTATTGTTGTATGAGAACTCGACCAAGTGCAGGTGACTCTTCCAAGACCCTCCAAAATCTAGAGTGCAAGCTCGCAACATGTCTTCTAAAGTCTGAATCGTTCTTTCTGATTGTCCATCCGTCTGCGGATGGTAGGCCGTGCTAAATCTTAACTTGGTACCCAGACTATGATGTAAGCTCTTCCAAAAATGTGATGTAAAGCGGGTATCTCGATCTGACACAATACTAACAGGGACTCCATGCTGCCTGACTATCTGTTGCATTTACAACTCTGCCAACTTTTCTGTAGATTGCCCTACTCTGAAAGGAAGAAAGTGTGCTACCTTCGTAAGCCGATCTACTATCACCTAAATAGCATCCTTACCACTTGGTGATCTCGGTAAACCGGTCACAAAGTCCATTGTAATATGCTCCCATTTCCATTCTGGGATAGGAAGCGGTTGCAATAACCCAGCTGGCCTCTGTTGTTCTGCCTTCACCTGCTGACATACCAAGCAATGGGAAACAAATCTAGCTACCTCTCTCTTCATTCCGTTCCACCAGAAATGCTGTTTGATATCTTGGTACATCTTGGTCCCTCCAGGGTGAATAGAATACTGAGAACGGTGAGCTTCTGCCATAACCTCCTGTCTGATATCTCCACTAGGCACACATAGACGTGATCCGAATCTAAGTGTACCATCTTCGTGAATCCTCATCTCCTTCTTGAGCCCTGACTCACATTCTGCCCTAAGCTTCTGAATCCTTGGGTCCTGTGCCTGAGCTGCCTTGATCCTGTCTACCAAGTCAGATTGGACTTGTAGACTAGTTAGAACTCCTATATCACTAGGAAATATAACTTCGATGCCCATCTCCTGAAGGTCTTCTAAGATGTGCTTCTGTGTTGTCAACATGAATGCGCCGCCTCTCCTGCTAAGAGCGTCTGCTACTACATTAGCCTTGCCTGGGTGATACTGAAGCTCCACGTCATAATCCTTGATCAACTCCAGCCATCTTCTCTGCCTCATGTTTAATTCCTTCTGAGTAAAGATGTACTTCAGACTTTTATGGTCTGTGTACATTTCCACTCGGTCACCATATAAGTAATGCCTCCATAGCTTCAGAGCAAACACTACTGCCGCTAACTCTAAATCATGAGTTGGGTAATTCTTCTCGTGGTCCCGAAGCTGCCTAGATGCATATGCTATCACCTTCCCATGTTGCATAAGGACACATCCAAGTCCTTTACCTGACGCATCACAATATACTGTAAAACCTCCGGGCCCAACTGGCAATGTAAGGATAGGTGCTGATATCAACTTCTGCTTCAAAGTCTCAAATGATGCCTGACATTCTGCCGACCAAACAAATGGCACATCCTTCCGGGTCAAGCGGGTCATGGGCGCTGAAAGCCTTGCAAAATCTGACACAAACCTTCTGTAATATCCTGCTAATCCCAAGAAACTCCGTACATCTGCTACGGTCTTGGGTACTGGCCAACTCTCTACTGCTTCTACCTTCTTGGGATCTACTGCTACTCCAGCTCCTGAGATGATGTGACCCAAAAATGAAATGTGGTCCGACCAAAACTCACACTTACTGAGCTTGGCATACAACTGGTTCTCTCTCAGAACCTGCAACACTTTCCTGAGGTGGTCTTCATGCTCCTCTTCACTAGCAGAGTATACGAGAATGTCGTCAAGAAATACAATGACAAACTGGTCTAAATATGGCATAAAGATGCGGTTTCATCAAATCCATGAATATAGCTGGAGCATTGGTTAAACCAAACGGCATTACTAAGAATTCGTAATGCCCATACTTCGACCTGAATGCTGTCTTAGGAATATCCTCCTTCCGAACCCTCACCTGATGGTACCCTGAACGAAGATCTATCTTGGAGAAAACTCTAGCTTTGCTCAACTGGTCAAATAAGTCGTCGATCCTGGGTAATGGGTACTTGTTCTTCACTGTTGCCGCGTTAAGCTTCCTGTAATCGATGCACAATCTGGATGATCCATCCTTCTTCCCCACAAGTACCACTGGTGCTGCCCACAGCGATACGCTAGCTTGGATAAACTTCTTCTCCTTCAATTCCTCTATATGCTGATATACTTTGGCCTGCTCCGAATCCGCCATTCTGTAAACCCGATCTGATATCGATTTAGTTCCAGGTGCCAATTCTATACTGAACTCAATATCTCTAACCGGTGGCAGACCGGAAAGTTCTTCGGAAAACACGTCTAAAAATTCTTCAACTACCTTCGGAACCTGAACTTCTTCCAATGCCGTCACTACTCCCTGCTCTTGCTGAGTTGCCTCTGATCTGACTAAGGTAAACCTCTTCATGCCTGGAATATCAAAAGATACAGTCCCTCTACGACAATCTATTATCGTATGACTGTCTTTCAGCCAATCTATGCCTAAGATAACGTCAAAATTTCCTACAGGAAATTCTATCAACTGGGCGGATAAGGAATGCCCGCAAACTACAACATTACACGCTAGAATAACTCTACTAACTCCTACGAGCCCATTACCAGTGAGTATATTCAACCTCCCTGGCAATACCTCGAACTCCATTCCTAGCCGTGTCGCAAATCGTGCAGATATAAATGAATGGGATGCTCCCGAATCAAACAATGCTACTGCGGGATATGAGGCGATGAGAATGTTACCTGCCACAACATCTCCCGATGCCAATGCCTCCTCCAAGGACAGAGTAAATGCCTGCCCTTGACCTCCTTGCTGATTCCCATGTTGCGGCCTAGCCTGGTGCTGCTGCTGACCCCTGCCTTGATGATGCTGGGGTGGTCTATGCTGGTGTTGCTGCATCGGCGGTTCCTGCTGCCGAAATATCTGAGCCTGCGGTACTAACGGACGCTGTACCAACGACCTTACTGCCACTGCTGGTCCTCGATACTGGCCTGCCCCTGGTGCTGGCAGAGCAAGAAACTGTTGCCCTGGTCCTCCTGACCTCAAATTCATGGGACATGTGGTAACCCGATGGTCTGGATTTCCACATATCAGACACAGTCCATTCAATGTCCGACACACATCTCTAGTGTGTCCCATCTTCCCACAATAAGTGCAGTCCGCCGGGGGTTGCTGGTTCTTCCTCTGTTGCTGCTGCCTGGGTGGTGCTGGTCCTCGTATCGCTACATCGTGGATACGAATGCCAGGGGATGGTGCTGTTGTTCGGGGCACTGCTCTTTCTCCTCCTTCAATCTGACTGTGGGATCTCTTCTGACCCCCAGTCCTCACCGCAAGCCTCTGAATGGTGATATCATGCCTTCGAGTCACCGTCAATACTTCGTCAAAAGTCTGGTAATTGTGTCCCTCTATCAGTTGCAAGAGTTCAAGATGAAACCCTTGCTGAAACCTCATAGCCCTCTGGCTCTCTGTTGCTACCATCTCTGGGGCAAATCTACTCAATCTGCAGAATTCTGCTGCATAAGCGTCTACAGTCTTGCCAGCCTGCCTGAGGCTGATAAACTTCTGCTGTAGCTCAAACCGTGCCACAACTCCATAGTACTTGGTCTTGAATCTTGCTATAAAATCATCCCAAGCCACAGGACGTCTGATGCCCACTTCCTCTGATTCCCACCAATCACGTACGAGATCCTGAAGTAACAACTTCACTAGATCCACACGTTCTTCTGTCGGTACCTTAGCTGCTGTCAGAATAGCCTCCATATCCTTAAGCCATGCATCCGCTGAAATGGCATCCTCCGTGCCCTCGAAACGGCGGGGGTTGTACTTGCAAAACCTGGCTGATGTTCCTGAATCAGCCCTCACTCCTCTTTCCAAAGTCGTCTGCAATCCTTGGTTGAGCAACACATTCTGCTCTTGTAGCTGAGTGTGCATGCGCTGCTGGACCAACATCTGATGTTGCTGAGCAGCCATCATTCCTCTCATGATCTCCAGAAGGGCTGGTGTGTCCACTTCCACAGGGGTAGGTGGAACTATGGGTGGGTTTGGAACTTTAGGATACTGCGGTCCAACTGCTGGTTCTACTATCACTTCTTCCTGGATAGTCTCCTGAGGTGAGACTGGCCCTTGTTACTGACCAACGTGGTCATGTTGCCCATGTTGTCCTTATTGTTGCTGTCCAGCTCTGACTGATACGGACGAAGGGCCCCTAAGAAAAGGGACAAGAGAACAATCAAACAACCGGACATGAAGGATCAATGAAGTCAAAGGATACCGGAATGTCAAGCAAGAGTTGAGAATAACGAATCAGGGGATCAAGGGAAAACATGTGTGATTGAGACATCCTATCAAAATACCCCACAAGTCTGAAATTAGACCTGCATGGGCCACCACTAAAACCTTGTCACGCCCCAGAACCAGAATACTGGAGAGCGGGGGAATGACTCAGCCAGCTACGTATTACGGGTAGATGAATACCGTATAATACGATCAATGCTGTCTAACCAGACGAGGGGGTGCATACTACATAAAGGTTAATTTTACTATGGTCATTACACATCTATTGTCTCAATCATTCAAGCAAGGAAACAGAAATAGAGAACATATAAGATAAAGCAGTCAAGGCTAGTCTATCCAGTCATTACACATCTATTGTCTCAATCATGCAATAAGGATTCCTCAGTTCTTACTATGTACAAGCAAGGCTAGTCTATCCAGTCAATCATGTGCGCCATGCATGAATTAGACGAGTCCTAGCAGGACGCCCGTCAATATACAATATACAATAATAATAAAAGCAGATACTGTTCCCTGCCCGTTGTGGCAGATTTACAGTATCTGTGGGAACCAGCCGGCCCGTCGGGTACTACTCATCCCAATGAGGCTGCCATGTAAGAACTCGGGAATCCATTCTCTCCATGCAATTATTATTTTATTTAACTTAATAGTCCCTACGTTGAGTGAAATCCCATGCCGTGGATCATGGTCATTCAAATAAGTACTTTCGTACGGGGTACGATATGCACAACTCTACAACGATACCAGTGCGGTTAGGTTGCAGGTCTTACATAGCGTAATGCAACAATCAAATCTAACCACGATAACCATGCCTTGACCATAAAGTACACATGCTTCTTTTGTAGAAAATAAATAAATAAATAAATAGATAAATAGATTGAAGCCTGCATGTGCATGTATGTCAATATTTCGGGATCAGCCAGTCGATTGCAATAGTTCATAACATGAACGTGTCTCATTCATTCATTTCAATAAGACGACTAGCCAGTCTCTTAGTTCCAACTAGGAACGCATGATCAATTTAGTCAAGATAACCATCGTCATTAATGGTGACAAGGCATGAAAGTCATTAGCATTAAATAGGGTTGAGTCTATAACTCTCAAGGTCAAGTTCTAGTCATACTGGGTATCCATATACCAATCCAGACACTTGGTACTAATACACAACTATAGGTATTAAAATATTAACATGCTAAGATTATCGGGTTCATGCAAAAAAGGCGTAAGGATATAATAGGGAATTATCATGCCAACATTAAATGAATAAAATATAGAACAAATAAAACTCCCAAATCAGAAAGTCATGCTAACAAGTCTAAGCTAAGTCCAAAAGTCACGCAAGAATCGTATGCGTGAAAAGTACGCCAAGTCTGGCATGAAGGAGCAAGCGTAAAAGAAGTAGTACACTCAGGAAAGCGTGAGCGTGAAAAGTGAAGCGTGACAAGTGATGCGTGACAAGTGATACGTGCTGGCAACGTGAGCGTATGAGCGTGACAAATAATTCACGCACGCGCAGCGTGAGGGTGAAAAGTCACGCACGCTAAAAGTCACGCAAAATGTGATCGTGAAAAGTCATGCACGCAAGCTCAGGGACATGAGCGTGAAAAGTCACGCACTCAGTACAAAGACAGGAGCATGACTCAAAATTCACGCAGCCAACGCGAGCATGAATGAAAATACACGCACGCAAACGTGAGCGTGACTAAAAATACACGCACGCAAACGCGAGCGTGACTAAAAATACACGCACGCAAACGCGAGCGTGACTCAAAATACACGCAAACACGTAAAGACGTGTGCGTGACTGGGCTGATGTTTTACGCGGACACGTAAGAACGTGTGCGTACAACATCTCCCGAACTCGCCCTATGGAGCCTTTGTTCCAGTGCCAGAAATACACGCTAAGTTGGTGGATCAAGAACCCATGAACAGCCGAAATACTATAACTTAGATCTAGAGAAAACCAGCCGTAGAAATCAAAAATGCTAAGAACTAATCTCTCTTAGAATACGAGAAGAAGGCAAATGAACCAAAAATGGGTGATTGAGAAGCAAGTTTGCACTTGCCTTCTCCTGCTGCTGGTAGGTGGTGGGGAGTAATGAGAGGAAGAAGAAGAAGTAATGGTGAGAATGAAGTTATGAGGAGAGAGAAAGAGATGGAAGCTTTAAATAGGGGAAGTGGTGGTAGGTGGGAGTTAATGGGCCGGGTTTAAGGGGGTCTAGCAAACCGAAACCCAATAACACTAAAGCGGCAAATAAAATGCAGGTAATAAAATTGCAGAAATATAATTGCAAAAATAAAATTAACATGAAAATTTAGAGAGCAGATAATTAATTAACATGAAACTAAAGGAATTTAAATACAGAATAATACATGATAAATACTAAATAAATACTCATGAGTTATACATGTATAAAAATACGCATTCCGGGAACGGGGAGTGACAAGAGTAGTGGGATGGCTGGGGTCTTCTCGGGTTGGCCTGGTATTTGGGCTCGGTTAGCTGGCCTGAGGTTGCTGCTATTGGGGAGTTGTGGGCTCAGCTACCCATGCACCAGGAAAGAGAGCTATATAGTTATAGTGAAAACAAATGCATTTACTTAGAATATAGGTGTTGGCAAGGTTCAGCTATAGAGATAACATCCATCTTTGTAGCAACAGTAGCAGAAAAAAAATAATTTTGAAACATACTCTGACACATATATTTGGTATCAATTTGAGCAATATTAAAACGAGAAACTATTGGTTCTACTGTATAAAGAATAAATATATGACCAGCTAGGAACTAAGAAAACAATTACAGATGGATGAATGAGTTGCTACAAGCAAGACTGCTAAAAATAAACATACACCCTAAAATCTCTCCCAACGCCAAAGTATAAACTAGGATACACCAAAATAGACACCGAATCTGTGTCGTTGTGTCCAAAGCGTGTCATGTAGTATCCATGTCTGTGCAACATATAGTAAAATAGAAATATCATATAATAGACAGGCACTTCTAAGAAAATGTAACATTAGATGATAATATATTTGTAAGTAAGGATATATAGATAAAAGAACTACTAAAGATATTCTAACAACTAAGGCAAACTGCAATATTATATTGACACGGTCATCAAAATGAAAGCTAAACAAAAATTTTGTTTATTTATTCTAATCCTTAACCAGACATGCAATCATCTTAGATAGTTTTAACTATTAGTATTAAAGAATTGTTCTACTTGACATCATTTCCCAGACTGAGCATTTGATTGCCTCTGAAGCCATAGTAGCTTGCTGGTAAATAACAAGATAGCTAAAAGTAGGCAAAGCTAAAAGTAGCTAATTATTAGAGAGAGAGATGCAACATTACAGATATAGATGGTACTGATTTTGTTAATAAGAGATTTCACTAGAGAAAGAACTAAAATCTGTAGTGTTTGCTCTTGTAGCTAACATATATGGAAAATAATATTTTGTTCGCGGTTTATGACAGCAGGCTTAGGCTCGATTCGGGTGCAGTCCAAACTAATTTGGTACAACCGGGTCTCCTAACATCAATTAATACTAATAACGAATAATTAAACTATTTATAATTGTCGTGTCGCAACTTGGCCTGGTTTTCCTAGTTAGGATGTCACTATGGCTCGTCCTTCCCTACCAGGGCTAATACACTAGTCTAAGTACGCTACTGCACTATCCGTGCCACGGTTTCTAGTCATCTTGTACCCCAATTCCTAATCGTGACTAAAACCATCTACAGTAATAATAACTAAATAATTAATTCAAAAATTCAAAAAAAAAATCATAATTTAAATCAAATAAATAATAATAAAAAAATATTTTAAAATTTCGGAAAGGGGAGCTACAAAAGCACAGGAGTACAAGATCTGTATAATACTAATCCGTGATAATGTCGTGACAGCACAAGTAAAGTAATTTAATGCAGGAAATAATTCTAACCAGGATATAAAATGATCAGAGAATGTACTCGCCTGATATCTGAATGTCCAAGGTAAAGATACTGTCCGAGGAGAGGTGTCTGGCTCCTAATTGGAACAGCACAAGTCACAACATGTCCAGAAGGGTAATATAAAGCACTACAATACATTCTACATGAATCTAGGTCAAACTAGGCCAAAGTCAACCCTTGGTTAACTCTGGTCAACTGTACTAGTCAAACTAGGTCAAACTAGGTCATGTCCTAATCCAGCAAGTCTTACTAGGCCTAACCAAGACTATCCTAGCAAGCACACATCAATACAAGGCTATACAAGCCAACATACACCCAACTCTATATAGCATGCAATTATTCAATACTCAAATAGGCAAGAATTCACATTGGATATACACTAGGTAATCTATTACTTTAAACTATATATGTTTACACATATATACACATGCATATATTGGTATTCAACATTAGGTCTATAATCATGGCATTTCAAATGGTTATATAAACTTATATATTACAACACAATATGCTAACATATATATAATATACATACATAGCTAAGTTAACTGTATTCATAAATACTTATTTAAGAGGCTATGTGTGTGTATGTGAACATGGCAAAGGGGCAAGTGAGGGTTTAAATGGGCATACATAGTGTATACATATCAAAGAGTGTCAAAATATAAGTGAACAAAGTGTCAAGTGTGATAGTGTCTATATAGTGTAAGGGGTACATGAGGTAATATAGAATTTGTGTTAACATAGAACATTACATCTCATTAACTTGTATATTACATACATTACATCTATTATTACATTACATTCATGCTTGCATTCATTCTTCATTCATTTATTCTCTTGCACTACTATATGCATCATACATTACATACTATGGAACCTACATATTCATTACAAGCCATACTTATACATGCTTACATTAGATAGGATACTTACACCTCATACATCATTTATTTAAATATTTACTCATGCTTGTATTCTCTATTTAATTACATAATGTATATACATTAACATGGGTTAAAATCAAATAGAACATTATATTACACACAAGGGTGCACAAAATGCATATGCCGAATAGTAACTCCTACTAATAATCAATACTGTACCATCTCAGCATGAATTAAAATCTAGGATTAAAGTATGTTATAGATCTATGTGTTAGCTTTCCGAAACTTCAAACGGATCACGTTTTCGTTTCCGGTAACTCGCGGAATCGCGAAAACACCGAGAACGCATTTGTCTTTCGTACAGCTGACACTCAAATAATTCTCCAGAAAGTTACATAAAGAATTAGGCCTATTAATATATGTTTTTGGAAAGCTAACTTCAATACGCTTCTTTTAAAAAAATGAAAGATTAAACCGACTTTGAGCTAGAAGTTATGACATTTCTAAGTTATGGCTGAAATTAAAAACGTGGATAAAAATCATGACGGATTTGGGTAGTTTGAGACAAAAGAACACAAGTATATAACATAATATATCAAGAACTCACTCTCTACACTAATATATATATATGAGACACTATAGAACACATCTCCAATACAAAAATATGAGATTAAACATGTAATAATTCATTCATACATAACAACAACACATAGTGTGTCCAAATTTGTGATTTTTCCACACTGACACAACCATAACACAAAGGACACTCCTATGACCTCCAAATGGACACGAAATGGACACAAATGGAGATACAACCATGGGGGTCATTCTTATGGGTTTAAAATAGACCTATATGCATGAGGAAATGAAAAGAAGAAGGGATTTATACCTCCCGGTAGATCGAATCGAAGAAAAGTCTTCCCGGAGCGACACCGACACGTAGAGATTCCAAAAGGACACGAACGAGCTCCGAATCCTCCAAACTTGGGTAGCTTCCTCCTTGGCTAGAATGGAGAAGGAAAGAAGAAGATTTGATGGCGAAATGGAAGAATTTGGTGGAGAAAATTGCTAGGAATTGCTCTATAGGAATTTGGGGAAGAACAAGAGAGAGTGTGGATGAGAATAATGAAATGAACTTGAGCCTGTCCTCTCCCAAAGTGGCTGGCCATATGGGGCTATTTGTCCTATTATGGTAAGGTCCAAAATGCCCCCACTAACCTATTCTATGAGTATTAGGAAAGGGCTAATTGGTTGGGGCTAAATTAGTCATTCTAAAGTCTCTAATCACATTAACCTTATCCATAATAATTAGTCTAACCTCTAACTAAAATATTTCTATCATGTGGACTAAAATTAATATCATGGGCCAGCCTAACTAGTGTGTGGGTCCCACTAGAGTCTAACTACCTCCGGGTCCCCGTTTCAAGTCGGATTGAGTTGAAATTCGAACCCGACTCAAATAACCCCAAAACAATATCAAAAAATAAAATAAATTTCAACCCCAAAATAATATCATAAATAATAAAAAAATTTTAAAAATATTCAAAAAATATAAAATGATAAAATATCCCTGTTTCTGAAAACTGGGGGTGACAAATCTATCCACCTTAAAAATATTTCGTCCTCGAAATTAAACAAAGCAATCACAGGAAACACATGCAGAAAACAATCTCATTCAAATACTTTTCAAAAAAAATCAGCAATAAAAAAATCTCTTTGAGGCACATCAACATTTGTAAATAAAAACTGATACGTGGCCGATACGGACAAAAACCATCACAAATCACACCTATCAAAGGTCAAAATCAATCACCACCAATAAATATCAAAATATTCAAAGAGGTCAAATGCAAAATATCCTTAGGCCATAAATGACATTAAAATCCTAATCACATGGTTAGGCTCTAGGTCAAACAGTCTCTAGGGTTTCACTAGCAAAACATCAAAATCACAAGTCAGATTTTAAATAGTTTTAAAATGATTAAAAATTACCAAAATCATATCATGATTTAAATGTCAAATCAATAAATGATTAAAATTACAAAATTTTAAAATTACCCTCATTTTAGAGAACTGGGTGTTACAAGTCTACCCACCTTAGAAAAATTTCATCCTCAAAATTAAATGTTCATACTCCTTCTAGGTCAAACCCCCTACAATCAAAGTCTCAGAACTTAAACAATCATACGATTTAAAAGGATGACATACAGGGTTGGCATACGGTGGTAGTGAAAGTCTCATTAGGTATACTAGTTATGCTAAACCAAAACGGTCATATGGTATCAAAACACACAAGCAATCTAGGGTGCTAAACTAGAAAAGATACAAAATAACAATCATCAAGACTGTAAGGCAGTCTACCATCCTATATAAAAACTGGTACTTATCAAAATAAAATAAAGTTAACTACCATTTATCTAATAAGGGGTACTATTCAAGAAAATCAAAATCAAAAGTTAAAGAATGAAAACCAATTGCATGGAAATTCAATCACAATATATTTATATATAGCGTTAGAGAGGGAAAAGCTAGCATTATGTACAAGTTATGTAGTTCGTGTGTGTATGGGTGTATGTGGACATGTTCATAGGTTAGATAATAGGCGTGTGTGTATGTGAAATATACATGAAAGTGCATAGGAGGATTTGGGGTTTCAAACAATAATTATCAAGTTACACTAATCATGTCATATTGGTTAAACAATCTACAATACACAACTCATTTGCTCATAACATGCATGGCTAACCATGTATATTGTATATATAAAGAGGTAGAGATTTAGTTATGTATGTATATACATTATAACATGTATGCCTAAGCTCTATATATCTATATAGATATATAATCATGACATAGAGAGGAAGAGTTAGGTTACATGACAGGGTATACTAAGTTAGGGTGGTGTGTGTCCTTGTACAGGGTTATAGCTTAGTATTGAAAGGTTAAACCCAGTTTTAGTTCAGCATTTACATACAAAATCTGAAAATAAGCTAAATTTAAACCAGTGCAATATTAACATAATGTAATTTCAAATTTAGGAGTTTGAAACATCACAATAATCTCAATGCTCCCAATACATCCTAACATGATAGAAATGAAACCCTAATATACTATCAATACATTTATCTACGCATACAGTTCAATATTACATGTTAAATCTGAAATTGAACTAAACATGGAAATCAATGTAAAAATGTTAACATGTATTCAGTTTTCAGGATTTTGGAGAATTTGCACATCAAAACCAACTCAATATTTATCACAACCTAACATGTAAGAATATGGAACCTAAATTTATATCCTACAACAACAATGTACACAGCTCTAAATATATTTAAAACAATCAATTTGAACTAACATTTAAAATCCGTATAAGGGTTAATATGCACACAGTCTTAGATTTGACAAATTTAAAACAAAACTCAACCAAAATTTTTTTGAATTGAAACCCTACGTAAACATACATGTGCAGTGATATAAATAAAACTATTATCATGAAATTTTATATTTAAATTACGAGTTAAGCTAGGAAAAGCAGAGAATCGGAATATTGGGGTTTTGAAATTTAAACATTAACGACATATTAATATGTATTCAGATAGGTGGAAATCAAGTGTAGCATGCATAAGTGTCAGGAAAGTGTCCACTATATATTCATAATATTCTCATGTCCCAATATAAAATTTTAATTCTACGTTAAGACCAACAATTAGATTCCTACCAAGGTTGCAAGCAGGTGATTGACGTAATCAAGACAGTATTATTATTATTATTTAATACAAAATAATAGCAAGAAAGAAATAACGATAAAATGTTTTTGCTTATTGTTTAAAAGAAAAATCCATTTTGAAACCCAGAGCTAAATTTTCAAATCCAAGATAAAGTCTAGCAAAATCATCGATTCATTGTATTAAGAAGAATTTCATAGTAAGAAGTTACACAAAGTTTATAAAAACAACTAAAGCTACTCCTAAGTTAAATAAATGAGAAACAAACAAAAAAAACAAATAACAATTCTCTCTTTCTTTCTTTTTTTTTGAAGGACTGAAACAAAAGTAGAGAAAACATGTTCAAAAATATTTAAGGTACAATCTGATAATTATATGCGTCTTCTTGAAATTATGTTGTCAGAATTCTGCCACGCCAATAAGCATAGCTGCAATAAACGATAGAGTCATAATAAGGCATACACCCTATAATCATGTTATCTAGAATTCTTACCATGCCACCCGGTATGGCTGCAAGAAAATCTAGATTTCATAACTAAGATAAGTATAGCTATCAGGCTCTACGTCTTGGTCATGCTAGCAAATATGACTGTAAAAATTCTAAATTCTATAATAAAGTAGACTTTACCTTTCTCACTGTCCTTATCAAGTATGTTATCAGTTAATCTTAATTCCAAAAAAATACAATACATATAAATACAAACACAAATTCAAAAACTAACATCAAGATTCAAAATTCAACAATATCCATCAAAAATCATAAAAATACAGACTCAAATTCAACCACTATCATCACGATTCAAATTCAAAATAATCCATCAAAAATCATAAAAATACAGACTCAAATTCAACCACTAACATCAGATTCGAAATTCAACAATAATCTATCAAAATCAAGTTCAATAAAGGAAGTAAAGGTAAATATCAAACAGGAGGGAAAAAAACAGATTTCAAATCGAAGTTAAAATAAGATTCTCAAGGGTCGTCCCAAGAATCTCTCAAGGAATCCTAACCATGATTGAGTACCTTAAAAATATATCCTATTCCTACGCAGGCTGTAGTGGTACTCTAATTCGAATACCACTAATAAAACTCGACCTGCATAGGCCACCACTAAAAACGTGTCACGACCCCCACCCACCGTGAGGGTACGAGTACGTAACAAAGCCAGCCTACGCCGCAGGTTGGCGGTTTAGGTTAGTAGATGCTATTCTAGGTCATGAACTAACTAGCATAATATAAATACTCTCCATAAGGAGGCCAACACAGAGGTACAACTCAATCACAATCTAAGGTAGAATGATAAGATAGATAAACATGAAATCCAAAAGAGATACAGGAGATAGAAGTCTAAGTGTCTAAGATACATAATCCCAGAAATACATCTCAAAACTCAAATCAGTAATCCACAAGTAAATACAACTCCAGACAAAAGAAATAACTATCTAATCAACCTCTACTGTGTTCCTCTAGGCTAGCAGGCAATCCCAGGCTATCTGTAAAATTTATCAACAGGTCCAGTCAGGACAGGAGCGAGCACATTACATCTCAACAGTTCATAGCAGGTTAGAAAATATAATCATACAGAAAGTAAGATACAGGTGCTGAAGAATACAGTATGTAAACAGAGAGAGAAAACTGTAATAGAATATCTACATAAGTAAGGAACTAACAGTGGATAGTGAGTCAGAGTACATGATAGCACATGTGAACGGAACAGATTTGTACATGATCTACACTACAGAGTTGTACATGATCTACACTACAGAGTTGTACATGATCTACACTAAAGAGTGTACATGATCTACACTAAAAAGTTGTACATGATCTACACTAAAAAGTTATACATGTATGGAGAAAGCACAGGAGTACAAGATCTGATAGTATAATCCGTGATAATGTCGTGACAGCACAAGAAAGTAATTTAATGCAGGAAATAATTCTAAGCAGGATATGAAATGATCAGAGAATGTACTCGCCTGATATGAATGTCCAAGGTAAAGATACTGTCCGAGGAGAGGTGTCTGGCTCCTAATTAGAACAGCACAAGTCACCAACATATCCAGAAGGGTAATATAAAGCACTATAATGCATTCTACATGAATCTAGGTCAAACTAGGCCAAAGTCAACCTTTGGTCAACTCTGGTCAAACTGTACTAGTCAAACTAGGTCATGTCCTAACCCCAGCAAGTCTTACTAGGCCTAACCAAGACTATCTCTAGCAAGCACACATCAATACAAGGCTATACAAGCCAATATGCACACTCTATAGCATGCAATTATTCATACTCAAATAGGCAAGAATTCACATTGGATATACACTAGGTAATCTATTACTTTAAACTATATATGTCTACAATATATACACATGATATTGGTATTAAACATTAGGTCTATAATCATGGCATTTCAAATGGTATATAAACTTATATATTACAACACAATATGCTAACATATATAAATTATACATACATAGCTAAGTTAACTGTATTCATAAATACTTATTTAAGAGGCTATGTGTGTGATGTGAACATGGCAAAGGGGCAAGTGAGGGTTAAATGGGCATACATAGTGTATACATATCAAAGAGTGTCAAAGTGTAAGTGAACAAAGTGTCAAGTGTGATAGTGTCTACATAGTGTAAGGGGTACATGAGGTAATATAGGATTTGTGTTAACATAGAATATTACATCTCATTAAACTTGTATATTGCATATAACATCTCTTATTATATTACATTCATGCTTGCATTCATTCAATTCATTTATTTCTTGTACTACTATATGCACATACATTACATACTATGGAACTACATATTCATTACAAGCCATACTTATACATGCTTACATAGATGGAACTTATACTCATACATCTATTTAAATATTTACTCATGCTTGTATTTCTATTTAATTACATAATGTATATACATTAACATGGGTTAAAATCAAATAGAAATTATATTACACACAAGGGTGCACAAAATGCATATACGAATAGTAACTTACTAATAATCAATACTGTACCATCTCAGCATGAATTAAATCTAGGATTAAAGTATGTTATCGATCTATGTGTTAGCTTTTCGAAACATCAAACGGATCGCATTTTCGTTTCTGAAA